>PVIH01006924.1:0-105726 GCA_004025045.1 Sigmodon hispidus
GGAGGGGAGGGTGTGAGCAGTGACTGAGGCACTTGGAGGAAGAGAAAGGCAGGAAAGGGTGGACAAAGGCTGGTGGGAGCTTCCACCTATATAGCAGGTGCATGAGCCAAGGATAGCCAGGATCTCAGCTCTGTGTTCCAAGAGTTTCTGAAAAATGTTTCTTCCTCACAGGGCTCATGTGCACACCTCCACTCAGACCCACTTCACGCCAGCCTTTTCTGTTATTGGTCTTACCTAGGCAGGTGCTCTTGATGGGCCAAATTAGCAGTGAAATAAAGTGCAGGTGTGTGGGCTGACAGGATGTACTCTTGTTACAGTCTGCTTTGAGGGAGGACTGAGTCCGCATCAGAGTCTCTGGAGAGAGGTGCAGTAGGGAACAGTGCAGGGTGATGGCCACCTAGAACTGTTTCCAACTGCATGCACACACGGCACACAGTGCCTTCTTCAAAGGAATGCTTACACCCTGCCGATATGGATCAACTTGCATGTTTTTGTTCCATGCAAAATGGTCTGTTTCGCAGTGAATGAGAGCGGTGATTTAGAACTGTCCTTAAGTACAACACGAAGTAAAAACCTTATTTGCTTGTTGCAGCACATACCATTTATATAGCACACTGGATTGTTCTTTGTCCTTATCTTACAATTTAAGGGAGCCTTGCCATCATACAGGTCTGCACTTGCCACTGAAAGTGAGGACTATTTTAAGTAGTAATCTATAATTGTTTACTGATAAATTTACTTTGGTGTGGTATAAAATTTTATAATTTTGGATTAGCAAAATCTTCTGAGGTGGGAGAGGAAGTACTTCCCTGGATGATATCCATTAAATCTTAGAATTATGTAAAATCTTTAACAGATACAACATAAATAAAATAGGGGCTCTGATTCAAATTTTACATGACTTTTATATAAATTTTACTTGAGTTTTCTCTTTTAAAAATAGCCATGTACAACTGTGCTATTATTGGGTTTTAAACTGGTTCAGAAGGCCCAGGCTACACTCTGGACTTTGTGTCAGCCACCCCTGATTTACAGAGCACCCTACTGGGAGGGGGCAAATTATTGAGACAAGGTAATTATTTTAAAAAAGTAGTTCATCTAGAAAGCCCTTTTCCATAAGAGCAGCATGGGCTGTGCCTGAGAAAACCTTCTGAGGCAGCCCCAGGGACCTCTGGACACTCCCCCAGTCCAGACCCACTTTCATGTGTAAGGGTACTTACATATTTCTTTCTCTTTTTAAATTTTGAGACAAAAGTGTCACTATGTAGCTCATGCTGGCCTTGAACTCACTATGTAGCCCAGGCTGGCCTCAAAACCACCATCCTCTTGTCTCAGGCTTCCACCTATTGGGATTACAGGTATGTGCCACCAAGCCTGATTTCCTTGATGTTTCTGATAGTGATTTGAGAAATTAAGAATTAGCACAGACCCTGGCAAATGTGAAATTCCAGATTGAACAGCATTATTCCAGAGTGTCCAACAGGGTTATCAGGCTGATTTTAACAGAAGGATCAAGGAGTTGTGGATTTCACAAATCACACATGCTCTTCACACACACTCACATGCTTCCGTTTGGCACAATGTGAGCCCCAGGTGAGCACAGCTTATCATAGGCTCTGTTATTACACCAATTGAGTCAGATAGCTCCTTTGAAAAATATCACATTTCAGTATAAAAAGCTATACTATAAATTACTACATTGTAAATTCAATACTCTGAAAAAAATGCCACCCTGGAAAACTGCATCAGAATTTCAAGTTTGCACTGGATAAAGCAAGTTGACAGCCAACTCTTACAGAAGTGTCCACAGCAGGAATGCTGGGGGGCATGCTGTAGCATGGAGGTGGGGCCAGCTTCACAAACCAACTTTTTGAGGCTGGTTCACTGAGGTTCATAGATCCATTGGTGTGTTTTTATTCACGCTTCCAAGTCAACTTATTTTCCTGATTATTGATTGGCCTGTTGAACTAAAAGGAAGTTTACTAGGAGAGAAATCTATTAAAGGCACTGATATTTCCACTGTCCAATCTCTACTTACATTTCTGGGGCAACACATAACCAAAAGCAAAAAGTTAAGTGGCCGCTTTACGTAACCCCTTGCTTCCCTTTTGGTCTAAAGCCTCTTCAGGGTCCTGTAAGAATTCTTCCTCTTAGTCAACATAAAAACTATTTTCATCCTGTCATTCAGGGCTATGAAATGAAACTGTTTTCTAATACTTAAAAAAGAAATAATAATAAACTATATCTTAAATGTGAAAGTCTTAAAATTGGAGAAAGCACATGGACATTTCTGCCACCATCTGTGTCTTGCTATTCTTCTCAATCCTTTCTTTGTAGTTCATATATATCTAAAGAAAAAATGAACAGAGTCCACACAACAAATAGAATGCAGAACCCTGGTACAAGCTCTTTGAGTAATCTCTAAAGAAACCACCCTGTCTTCAAAAAGCCTAGTGACTTTTTCCTCACATGGAGGATTTTAAACAAGATCCTGGCGTCTAAAAACTCAGAATACCCATTCGACAGGTCTACAGACATCTTTGCTCTTTTCTCTAGACAGAACACTAAGTGAAAGAAAGAAGCAAACACCTCAGAAAAGGATGGCAGACAGAACAGCCTCACAGAATGCTGGCAAAGAGAAAACACACCCACATGACAGGGAAACCCTCAGTGAGCACTCTGTGGGAGCTCCCTGGATGACTTCGGAGAGATGGATGCTCTTCTAGGTCAGCCTGTGTGTCACCTTTCTTCAAGCAAAGGTGGTTAAGCCCTGCAGCTATGTCCTCCGATACTGTAGCATCTCTCTAGGCACTTCACTGGTTCATCAACATAATACAAATTAAAGCTATAAACACATAAGGTTGTGCTCTCTGAAGATAGTCTAATCAAACAACATAAATTGATGCAAAAATGTGAGGTTTTGGCTGCCTTTTTTTCTCCCCTATGACAATGCATTTTTTTTTTTTTTTAAACTAGTTGTCCGAGCAGATTTTTCTGGGGAATAAATGCTTTGGCATGGTGAAATCACGGTTCAACTTCAGCAAGCTAAAACTGAAAACCGCCTAGCACAATAAAGAAACTTGGAGATCATTTCTTTATGGCTCTCTTTAAAGGACACTTCACTTCTGCAGTGACATGATAGGGGAAAGCTGAGTTGATTTTAAAAACATTGCACTGTTTTGTTGCTGTTCAATCACATTAATGCACAGAAACACAATTTTTACCTTTAAATAACAAATTACTTAATGTATTATAAGAAGAAAATCATGTAAAATAATTTCCAAAAGTGTAACAGGGAAAAAATAGGGGTGTTATTAACTAACCTTCCTTAACTCTTAGAAAAGGAGAATGTGCAAAGAAATGTTTGGTCAAGTGTTGAGTTTGTGTGTGCCAAGTGTGTGAGCCGTAAGCAGCACTGTGGGCACCAGCTCCTACAGGGGACGGAGGACCTTGGTGCAGGACTCAGGGGACTGTACCTAAGTCCACTGCCACACAGATAGCCATGTGGGGAAATGAGGCCTCTGTTTTAGAAGACAAAGAAAGTAGCTGAATTTGGCATTTCAGTAGCATGCTATAGAATTCATCATAATTAATTTCACATTAAATTATGGATGATGTCTGTATCACATTTCATGTTATTGCCAACAGCACTGTAAGAAAAAAATCAGATAAACAAAACCAGAACAGTGCCTGATCATGTCCTGGGAGCAGCCTGGTTCAGCGGCACATGCTTTTCCCAGCTCAGGATGTATGTGGGCAATTTTGAGCTTTAGAGCAGTGGAGGACACCGTTCTTTGCTGAATGTTAATATCTGGAAAACAACTGCTTGAATGGATTATAAGCATTTTTCCTTATTTTTTTTTAAAGAAAAATAATACACATACACATGAACTCCAAAGTACTGAAGTGAAGCATTAACAAACCAGTTCATGATTTATGGTCAGATCCAAAAACCCAACTCTAGGCAATGTAAAGTAGTGCTCATCAGGGTTACTTTTGCAATTGTTAGCAATGTTAAGCATCAAGAAATATAAAACACACCATTGCACATTACAGCCAGAAAACAAACAAACAAAAAACCTGAACAACCCCCCCCCAAACCAAACCCTAACAACAATAACAAAACAAAACCAAAAAACCCCCGACAGCTAAACTTTGACACTAGGGAACTGAGTAACTGCTGAGGCTGTGTCACAAACAAGTTCTGAAGAGTCCTGTGTGAGAGGCCCTGACGCATCCCGGCGCTCGCTCTCCTGGAGCTGCTTCAGGTCAGGTGCCGAGTTATGGCACGAAGGGCATAAAGCAGCTCAGCCTGCATCCGAGCTTCCATCAGCAGCAGATTCACATGGACCTGGAAATCAAATGGCCTTGCTCAGTAACTACACAACACAGTGCAAGAATCCAACCTGCAGGGGATTTAGGTACCACATTTGCACAGATTATGTATATCCAGATACTACACACCGGCCTGAATATGTACATATATATGATGAACCCTCAAACTTGCATTTGTGGATAGTATATTTAATTAAAAATACATTTCTAGCATTTAAAAATTTAAGTTAAGAAGTAAAGTTAAAATTATACTCTCAACTTTAATTCTAATCCCAAGAGAGTGAAGCTGTAGCTCAATTTGCTTTATGTGAGGATCTGATTTCACCCTGTACTTGCACAGACTCTGGAAAAATCTCAGGACACTTCTTTTGGGAAAATCTTTTAGCTGAAAAGCTGATGTAAATACCTTTATACTTCGTAATCTGACTACAAGAAAATGTTCTAGTGTTGAGTTATCACCATACCTTCCTATCACTTGACCATGTTGTTAGGCATATTCTCCTAATGAGAATATACAATCTCTAGAAAGGGAGAAAATTTATTGCAAATATAGAAACAGCACAAAAATGCATCAAGGCTGAAGATAAAATGGGTACTATGCCTAGTGTATGACTAACTTTAAGACTTTAAGAATTGCTAGAAGTAGAGCCATAATATACTTTGCCAAGGCCATAGACATTACCGGACACTGTTAGGATCCTAGAATGAGTTTCTTACTTCCATCATGAACATGGGAGAATAAAGGAGACTCTTGGATTCAATGCTTCAAAGGCCTAGAACCTAAAAGCAGATCTGATGCAAATGTTGGTAAAGATTCTTAACGCTTCCAATTAAACAATAGTACATATATACTGCACTCACAGATATTCTAATGTAATAATATATTTGGCTCACAGGTCCTTCACTATAATGGCAAAATACTGAATTACAATGAGTAACTTTTGTTCTAGCAGTAACCTGGCAGTGCCTTCAAGGCTGGGTACAATTCTACCTAGCCCTGCTTCTTAGTAGGTTTTTAGTTAACTATTAAAGACAATAGATTTGTTGATATTTAAATCCAATCTTTTAGAGGCTGATGCTAAAATTAATGTTGCACACTGTGCTGGCTGGGTTTATGCCAACGTGACAGAAGGTAGGATCACCTGGGGAGAAGGAATTTTAATTGAGAAAATGCCTCCATAGGATTGACCTGTGGGCAAGTCTATAGGGTGTCATGGCTGATGACAGATGTGAAATGGTTCAGTTCACTGTGGGTGGTATCACTCTTGGGTAAATGGTCTTGGGGGCTATAAGAAAGCAGGCTGAGCAAGGCAGTGAGCAGCATTCCCTTTCTTCCAGGTTCCTGTTCTCAACTGGGTGACCTGAGAGCTATATGCTGAAATAAGCCCTTCTTCCCAAAGGGGCTTTTCTTTAAATTTTTTTTTTTTTTTGATTTATTTATTTATTATGCATACAGTTTTACAGAAGAGGGCGCCAGACCTCATCATAGATGGTTGTGAGCCACCATGTGGTTTTGCTGGGAATTGAACTCAGGACCTCTGGAAGAACAGTCAGTGCTCTTAACCTCTGAGCCATCTCTCCAGCCCCCGCAAAGGGGCTTTTCATCATGGTGTTTATCACAGCAAAAGAAACCTTGATTAAGATGTACATCATGTTAGACAGAGCACACATCTAAAATTTAGTGAGCAGTCAATATACTTTAGATTAATAAAACATGAAAAACAATAGTTCAATGGCACCAATTTGTTAATAGCACCCTCTGTGTTTCGTGATTGCAACTGTCATGCTGAAGTCTTTGAGGTCTGCTTTGTGATGACACTGACCTTCTCAGAGTGTGTGAACTGCCGCCAATAGCTATCATACATGCGCTTTGTGGTTCTCTCGGGGTAGCAGGTCACTGTCTTGATGTAAACCTTCAGGCTCCGTTCAAGTAACTGGTTAACTTCTCCATAATCATAGTCATCATACCTGTGGGTGACAGCACTGTAATGTGAAAACCAAGCTTCACTGCTTAGACCTTGCTATTCAATGATGTCATAAGCAAAACGCATTATTTACTGAGTGCCTGGTGTGTCATACACCCTTCTTGTTACTGGGATTCAGGAGGGGTTAAAGTCCACCCCTAGTGCCACAGAGCTTAAACTGTGGTATAAAGAGAAAAACTACAAAGCAAACACACAGTTTGTAGGTATGACAACTACTCAGAGAAAAATGGGCCAGATGGTGGTGGCACACACCTTTAATCTGAGTACTAGAGAAAGGCAGGCGGATCTCTGAGCTCATGGCCAGCATGGTCTACAGAGTGAGTTAAAGGGATATCCAGGGCTACACAGAGAAACCCTGTCTTGAAAAACAAAAAACAATGTGAGTTCAAGGCCAGCCTGGTTTACTGAGTGAGTTTCAGGATAGCTAGAGCTATGCAGAGAAACCTTGTCTCAAAAAAACAACAAAAAAAAAAAAAAAAAAAAAAAAAAAAAAAAAAAAAAAAAAAAAAAAAAAAAAAAAAAAAAAAAAAAAAAAAAAAAAAAAAGGAAGAAAGAAAGAAAAGAAAAAAGAAATATGGACTTGAAGCCTGGGAGGACTGGCCTGTGATTTTAAACAGAGCAGGCAGATGTTCTCTAAGAGAAACACTTTAGAAAATACCAGAAGTTATTGAATGAGCAAAAGTAAGGCTAGTCAGTAAAGTCTAGTCAGGTGTTCCTTGAGTCTAACACACTGTTATAAGTCAGGTGACACTTGAGACTGATGTATATAGCGGAAAAACAGCCTTAAAAACCAAAATTCTGAATCCTTCAAAATCCAAAGCCATGTGAGCAAGGGATCACGTTTAGGGTTTGGGCACTTCTGATTTCTCTTTTGCAATGAAGGAGATAGATAAAGCCAGGTCTTGAACATGCAAGCCTTCACCTTCAGTTTCCAAATGCTTTTCAGGTCAGGGACGCTAATCCTGTAGTGTTCTTTACATAATGGTGCATTATTAGTTGATTTGTCAGAAATGTTTTGGTTAAATCTGCAGAAAAGACTGCTTAACAAACCGAATCCTAGCTCCCATCTGTAAGGCTTTCTTTTACCAGAGAGGACCTGGTTGTACCAGCTCATGACTGCATGGCTTCTGTCTGAAAACGGTCTCACAAAGATGTCTGCAGAGCCCAGCTCAAGCAGCCTTCTCATTAGACCCCTCATCTGCTCCCCTCAGTACTGGCCAGCCTCTCTAGCCAACTTCTTTAATTTAAAGACGGTTAATTTCCTTGTGACCCAACCACCTCACCTTGCTCTTTTGAGAGTGGCCCAGTGTTGGGAGGACAGATTCCTTCAGAAGGCAAGCTACATTAACTGTAGGCCTGAATTTGTTATTGCTATTTGAAGAGACTTTTTTTTTTCTCCCCACACCAACATATTCTTTCCGGAAGGAGTTTCAATTTTACATCCCATTCCCTTTATTCCCAAGCCTTACTAAAACCTTACTTTTGAACTTGTGTTACTATCAAGATTCACAGCATACTTTTTTACTTATTTGTAATTGAGCTACATGTTCATGTCAAGTGCATGTGTGGAAGCCAAAGGCAAACCATAGCACTAGTCTTCAGATGCTGTTCACCTCAACTTCTGAGACAGGATCTCTTGCTAGGACCTGCAACTTGCCCAGTAGTCAGGTAAGATGGCCAGTGAGCCCTAAGGATGTATTCCTACCTCCCTAGGGCTGGGATTACAAGTGGGCATTTACTAATGCTCACATGGCAAGTTTTACCAACTGAGCCATCTCCTTAAGTCTCAGACTCACAACACTTTAAATGAAGAAAATAATATCTAAGATGGGAATTAATTTTTAAATCAGTAGCATTTCTCTCAAGAAAGATGTACTTCCAAACAGATAAATGCTCGAATTTCCATTCAGAAATGTATAAAATTGTCTGCACAGTGAACACACCTGATTCCAAACATACAGTGAACGTAGTTGAACAAAGCTCTGCGTAGTGTGGTTGTGTCAACATCTTCATGGGTGGCCATTGTGTTGTAGGTGAGATTGTAGACCATTCGAAACTTCTCATCTAGGAGATGTCCAATGTCAGAGTAAAGCCTGTTTACCAGTGAGAATCCATGGTTCTCCCACGTGTAGTCCTGGATGCAGAAAAGTGTCCACTTATAAAATGGCTATTCTCTGTTAAGTTCTGTGCTTTTTTTTTTAATCTTTAAAATAAAATAAAACTATTGAAGAAAGTTTTTGGCAGTATGTCTAACTCAGTTCTAGGGTAGCAGCTTTACCAAGAATGTTTTTGGTCAGGCTGTAGAGTGCAGAGCCAGCGTGATGTCTCATAGGGTCTAGGGCTTAGCATGTCTGTGATGAACTCTGGCTACCTCCTTTGGACAGGCACTATGCACACTAGACTTCATCTGAAAGGACCCATGAGCACTTGACTATTGTTATGTCACCAATCTTACTCAGGCATGAAAGAGTCAGAATTTAACTCCTGTCCCCCATAGAGTCCCCTTGTACTGAGGGAGGCTGGTCCTGAAGCACAAACTACTGGTGTGTCAGATCTCAAAGTGACTTATTATAAATGTCATCATATTATTTGATTTCTTTCCTCCCCTTCCAAGATTGGCCCAAACATATGTAACAACTATCCTGCACAATGAAGGGAACTAAACCAAGCATACTGTTTCCTAGTGACTTCCTAAGGAAATAATTACCTTCCTATGAGAACAGCAGATAGACTGGGTTGGAAACTAGGTTAGATAAAAAGTTTTAAGACACTATCAAAATGTCTACTGGCTACTTTAGAAGACACTATTTACATTTCAACAGTTATCCTTAGAAGGGCAGAACTCTCTGGTTTCTCTATGTTAAAAAGCTCTGGGTACCTGGGCTCGGAATGTTGGCAAATGCTCTTCTCCTCGCCTGGAGAAGTCCTCATACCCAAAACCTGGGTCTTCAATGTATCGGGAGACATCAGCTGTTATGATTATGTCATCTTCAAAATCTAGGAGACAAAGAAGGCATTCAGGATACTTACACAGCTAAGTCAATGAGCCTTAACCCCAGGTCCCTCCACAGTTTAGGTTTTCAAAAGTGACAGTGTTGACTATTTGGCTTATATTCACATAAAACACCCATTGGTGAAGTTCTAAGTACAATTTCCTTACCAAATATTTGGCATTAATATTTAATTCTAGTTATGGAGGACAAAAAAACAACTAAATTGAAATATTTAAACAACAGTAACAAAAGATCAGAAACAGAAGATAAGGTCTGTGAATCTAAGATTGAAAGCTTGTTTGATTCCTCAAGGGGATAAAGTGAGATACGAGGAAAGAGAAAGAACAAGGATAATGATGACTGAGTTTGAACACAGATCTTTTAAAATTACATCTGATAACATTTAACAGCAAAAATCCCCTCACTCTGGTTTACTGTTAGCTTCCAGGAGGCAAGAATGAGGTGTGGTGTTCCAAGCAAAGGGTCTTCTGAATGCCTGCCCGGCCTCTGTGTGTGGTTAGTGGGAAGCAGAACATGTGGTGAGGCTGTGGTCAGGGCACTGCCCCAGGGTGCAGGGATGCAAAGGAGGCAATGCTGTTGTTCACAATAGGTTCTGCATGCTCAGTGGTCGAAACCCACTACTGAGAGACTCTAAGTGCTTAGTGTACATTATTTTAACTGAAGACAGTTTTCTTCTAACTCACTGTGTTTTAGATTAGTGTCTTTGTAATTACTCCACCTCCTCCTTGATTTCAACTATTTAACAGCGAATAAACAAACTTTGATTTTTCCTTATTCCATAAATGAACATATCATTCTCAAAATAAAAAAGTAGTTTCTATGCAAAAAATAAATACTTTGTAAGTAATTTAAATAATGTTAAATTAATTCAGTCTTTACTAAAAAATCTGTAATTATCATCTGGATAAAATTTTTAGGAGTTTGAGAAACAATCATACAAATTCTTCTGAAAAACTATGTACATAAAAATTCTAATAAGAAAAAAAGTCTCCTTTTTATCTTTAAGTTGGGGCCATTGACTAATTTCAGGATGTGTGAGAACAGCAGAGAAGATGAAATTCCTAGGCCATACAATGTTGAACACATGGCATTGAATTCTAACCCTTCATTACTCAGGAAAAGAAACTGACACCCTCTGAACACTTCCTGCAGGGCAGGTGTGATGCTGTACCCCTAACAGTGACATTTTTATCTCATTATTTGAAAAAGAAAAACCCATTTACGAAGCAGTAACTATTCGTTAGCTCTGATATGAAGCTTTGCTTTCTTGTCTTTTCTTCTGTCTGTAGTGTTAGCTAGGCCTTGTGCAAACACTCTACCCAGGAGCTCTGTCTCCAGTGCCATCGTCTAAAGCTTTCTCTACCCAGGAGCCCTCCTCCATGAGAAAAGGCCCATATCAGGGCTTATGTATGATACAAACTCATAACCACTGATTCTCCCACAGTCCACACTCCATTCAAATTAATGTTAGCACAACAATGACATGTTTAAAGCTTCAGCTCCTGACTCAAAGAACTCATGCTTTCTTTCATCCACCCCATCATGGCATAAACTAATGTCAAAAACATATGTCAAAATGCAATCACAGTCAGATGAGCCTGCTAGGAAAGCTAGAGTTCTGTGGGTTGTAAAGTAAACTCCAACCAAGGGTACTTGTGGTGCTGAGCACAGTCAGTGTCCCCTGAGCCACTGATTCACTTGCTAATGCTAACCCTAGGTGACTGCCAAGGTACCTCCTTTGCCTTTGCTACTAGTTTTTGTTTTGCTCATATACAATTTTAAACATTTTAATTTCTCAATAAATAGTAATTAACCATATAAAAGTGGAGCCCAGGAAACCCTCATAACTTATAAGTACTCTACCAGCCAGAATCCCCCATGGCCGTGTTAACACATCCACTGCATTACTTTCCTCTCCTTCCACTTGTTCTCTGGGTATTTTTTAAGGTTGTTTTTGTTTGCTTGCTTGCTAGTTATTAAAGTCTGGAATTCAGCTAACTGCAATGCCCCAATTCATTTCTTCGTGTTTGATTCAAGCTCCCAGTAAGACATCGATGATGTCCCACACTATTTTCAAGCTTAGGCCTTCCTGGTCTCTGCTCTGCTCTTGGGTGCTGTGCCAAGGTGTTTGGTCTGTGGGCATGGCTGAGGGGTGGCTCTCAGTTGCAGAGGAGCTGGTTTTGATTGCCAGCATCTATATGTGGCTCACAACCATTCATTACTCTAGTTCCAGGGGATCAACAATCTCCACCAAGCACATATGTGATATACATACATGTAGGAAGAACACTCATACACATAAAATAAATCTGTTTAAGTGATCAAGAGAATGACAGAAGGCATTAGGAGTTAGTGCTGCATGCTCTTTAGCATACACATCACTGCAGCACAGCTCTCAGAATGTAAGGCTCACTGATCTGTTCGCAAGACGAATATGGCACACATAACACCCTTGAGGGGTTTGCACTTGTGTTTAGTCTATGATGCTGAGTAATATTTACTACATTCTTGTCAGGGCCTTTGAAAGATGGAGCTGGAAAGTTGCGTTGCTATTCCAAATTTCCTTAAGTGTATAAGAAAAACTAGTATATATTTAAAATTAGTAACTATTAGTCAGCTGTGTGTGTGTGTGTGTATGTGTGTGTGTGTGTGTGTGTGTAGGTGAATAGGAGTAAGTGTGCACGCCATGGAGGATGTGTGGAGGTTAGAAGAATGCCTGCAGGAGTAAGTTCTGAGTTTTCACCATGTGGGTCTCAGAATCAAACTGGGACTGTCAGTTTTGGTGGCAAGTACTGCTGAGCCATCTTGCTGACCTCAACAGTTGACCTGCTTTAAATATGTATCCAGGACAGAATAAAGACAACAATCCTACAGATCTCTCAGGATTAGCAATAGCCAGGTGAAGTGTAACAACACTTTAGTCAAAGACTGAATGCATATGTGAAAGTGGTTCTCAAGATGATAGTGGATCTAGAAAAGTCCTACTGCCTGTGACACCAGTCACAGCTAGCACATTCCAGTCTCGGGCATTTTGCATTTGTGGTGACAACCCTGTGAGCAGGCCTGGTGCCCTGGTGCCCTGCCAGCTACACAGCATATGCCATGATGCAACACAGAAACGGAGCTACTGACTTAATGTATTTGCTATCTGTGCTTCTCAGATTGTTGTTGAACATGCCTCTTTCATTTAGCCAACATTTACGACAGAATACCATGCCCTGTCCTGCTGGCAACAGATGCACACTCCATGTTCAGAAGCCATCTAGGTATGTGTGAGTGCATGCAAACATAACTGCAGGTTTCTCAGAACGCACCCAGCACTATCAGGAAAGCATGAGTGCTTGGGATACAAGAAATATGGCAGCATTATGTAGCTGTATGGAAATACTAAAGGCAGGTAGCTATTGGTTTCTGAACAACTAGCCAAAAGCAAAGAAGAACACACCTGAGTGAGGAAATGAATGGAAAGTCTCTCCAGGGACCACAAAGAGACTTTCTTTCTTTTCCTTCTCAAAACGCGTGGTCATTTCTTCCCGAGTCGTCTCTCCATCTTCCCTGTCTTCCTGAAGCCTTTTCATCCTTTCCATTAAGGCTTCCAGTTCACCTAGTGAGTCTACAATCTGGAAGAACATGACAATGTTGGCGCTACAGCATTATAAAGTGCTCCAGGAAGCCTCGCTTTTCCCAACTCCACTATAGTATGCACAAACAGCATGGATGCCGGTCAAATGATAGACACTTTTAATTGGCAGGACTATTTTAAACATGGCTAGGGTAGGCAAGTATATAGGGATAGACTGACTGCCATCTGCTAGGGATGGGGGAAGAGGACCTGGGGTGTGATGCTAATGGGTATGGAATTGCTTTTTATACTGTGGTAACATCCTAAAATTTATTCTTGCCAACTCTGTGATCATCCTCAAAACTATTTGGTTGTATCCTCTTAATAGGCAAATTGGGTGATATGTGATTAACATTTCATTGAGGCTAGCTATTTTAAAAATATCCTGACTTTTTCATCTGCTGTGCATGGGTCTGACTTTAAAAGTCTGTGACACTGAATGTATCAATGCTCAGTTTTTGTTATTTCCAACAATATCACTTTGCTTAAGGTGCCATGAAAGGTATGAAAATCCAAAAAGGGTACAGACATCTTGTATACCAAGAAATTTAGGCTCAGAAATTACCTGGGCAGTGAAGAAATTTAGAAGAACATTTAAAAGGAGAAAAATAAGTTTAGTTTAATGATAAATTTCAGTACGATTTTTCACTGTCAATAGAGAGGTGAACTCTGTAAATATGAGTGTATGTCTAGAAAGGAAAGCTTAGAGTCTTCCTGATTGGACTGCCTTCAGTGTTCACATGTGGGGCTGTTATTATCCCAGAGTAATAACAACCTAAAAGTTCAGGTGTGGGTGAGCAAAGGTATTGTGTAATAAAACCCTAAAGTTAAAAAAAAAAAAGTGAGAACTTGAGGTACTGATGAAATTTGAATAGTGCTAAAAGTATCTTTCAAGTACATAATATCCTATCTGGTCACAGCAGACTCTCTCGATCATCTCAGCAAGGTTTTGAGAGAAACAGCTGAGAACAAACCCCGAAGTTGTTGCCCGACAGGGATGCGTTCTCGATGCTGTTGTCGTTAGCCAGATCACAGACGCAGAAGCTGTTCACTGAAATTAGTCTGAATCCGTTAGAGACTCCTGGCTCTCTCTCTGGATTGATGCCACTACCAAAGACAAAGCTGGCCAAAGCGTGATAGTGAGCCAGCAGGACCACGGCATGGACTAGCTCAGGTAGGGACCAATTATTTTCTCCAGTTTTGACAAGTTTCTGAAACGAGAATGTGAACCAAGGTCAGCATGGAAACCAGAGGAGAGCACACTCACACACACTCACTTGTAGAATTGCAAACTACAATTTCTTTTCAAATGCTTCACCCCTTACAGATAGGCCTTTCTCTCACAAACTACCAAAGCATCACAACATAGTTATATGGTGGCTTTGCCTATAATAAAAAATGTACTAGAGCACTTTAAAGACATTAATAAAATGTTAAGAGAATCAGGAAACAGTAAAGCTAGAAGGAACTTTGACAATTTCTACCAAAGCCATTAATGTTCAGTAGTTTTGGATATGCTGTCCCAAAAAGTCACGTGAAAATTCATTTAACAAGGTAGCTGTTGATTTCTAGATAGCATCTGGTAGAGACCTCCACTTCCTCATGTCACGGGACTGAATATGACCATACACAGGAGTACAAACTTATCACATGTCAGTCCATTTTCCATATGCTATTTTATTTGGCCTGTATTTAGAGCCACAATTAAATGCACTAAATCAACAATACCTTGTAATGCCCAATCTTGGCTATCGACTTGACTGTATCTGAAATCAACTACAAAGCAAGTCATTGTACACTCTAGTGAGAAATTTTCTTAATTAGATTGCTTGAAGACACACCCTAAAAATAGAGCAGGTCCTGAACTGTCTCAAAGTAGAGGAAAGCTAGCCGAGCAGTTTAAATGCATGCACATATTCTCTCTCTGTTGCTGAAGTATGGATGTTCTGGCTGCTTCAAGCTCCTGTCTTCACTTCCTGCAATGATTGATGGACTGCAACTTGGAACTGTAATTTACAATAAATCCTTTCCCTCATAGTCTTTTCAGGGCAACTTTCAAGGGTAAATTTCACCAATACTCTTCAGAGACCCCTTCCCATCAGTTCAATACTCATTCACATAGGCAAGGCTGTTCTTTTCTGTATTTTTAAAAATAATCATCTTTATATGGCCACAGCTTTATACTTACCTTTTTATGTTTTTAAAATCTGACATTTTGACATGTTAAATTTTCATGAGGCTATACTAATATATTAATTTTAAAACCCAGGTACAATTGTGATATGCCTAACTAGATTGTTTTCCCTTCAGTTATCTGCTGCAATGAGAGCTTCTTTCAACCCTCAAACGGGTCCTCATCATCACTTGCTTTTGAAATGGTGACTTCTCCTGCCCTGTGCACAGTCCTCCTTCCTCAGCCATAAGACCCGGGTGGGTGATTGTTCCTTCACCTCAACTTTTGATGATATTCTTTTTTCTATCAATTCGCTATGTAATTAACACACCATAAAATCAGAATACAGACCTAGAACCATGCTGTGTTCACTGAGTCCAGAAGTTATCAAAATTAATATATTTATAAAAAATTAGAAACGGTGCTTGTTTTAAAAACTAGAAAAATCACAATGATGTAGTGTAATATGGCAATTGTTTAAAAGACATTTCTATGTTTTAGCACATTACATATGATTTGTAAGCAAGTGTGAGAGATGGAGGTGAAGGATTCTCCTGTGCTGAACCCTGCTGGACAGCACAGTGTCTGACACAAAGCAGGAGTAATAGCTAAGGAAGTGTCTGAGATGGACACTTTTTATCTGGCAAGTCACCTTTGATTTACAGAACCATTTCTTTATGACTCTTAAGCTGTGAAATGTTAAAACTAGTGAAGGGCTTAGAACTCACAGATTTCCCTACTTTATGGAACTGACTAACTAAAGGGCACACAGTGCTGACAACAGCACCCAGAAGCCAGGCATCCCTGATACTAGTAGACTCGGATCTATCATCGCCTTGACAGTGGAAGCCAACTTTGCTCACAGCCAGTCCCCACAGCACAAGTTCAGGCCAACGCGTAACGCTTATGGAGGATTGGTTCTCATTTGCACTTAAATAAAACCTACTGAATTTCTGATTAGCTTTTCTATATGCACTACAGAATCTCTTATTTCTCCAGTTGCTAACATACAGGTGTTTAAAATCGAGTCGATACACATGTATGTATAATTAAAAAAGAGGGTATGAATAAACTCTCAAGCTTCAAGTGTAACTCAGAACCTGTACAGAAACATCCAATACCTGGATGTGCTCTTTTGTGATCAGCCAGGGCCGGTGTGCCAGCAGCTTGTTAATTTCATTAAGATTCCTCAGTCGTTGTGGTACATATTCCAAGCCATTCAGCCACTCAGCGATTCCTCCAGTCTTGAGAAATTCATCCACATGCATGTTGATTAGGTAGGAACACTGGTGTCTGGCTGCAGCCTAAAGCACAGGAACAAGCTTCCTGAGAACAGTCATGAGCAGGCCTTCGCCCAAGCCAGTGATTTACAGAGTCAATAATATTTTTACTCACTAACTCTCTTTTCACAAAATCCTCCTTCTTCAAAAGTGCTTAACACACTGTTGTTGCAGACTTTTGAGTCAATACACGAGACAGATATGCAGTTTTAAAAACAAATACTTGTCACATGAAGCCAATAACTTCTTTCTAGGTTTGGTATACACAGACCTGCAACGACTCTAGCTATTTTCAGGAAATGCACAGACATGGTGCAAGTCTGCTCTGGGGAAGATACAGTGTGTTCTACTTAAAATTCAGGAACTCCTCAGTGACGTGTATTCTAATCAGATTCTTGATTCTGCAGAGTAACTGGAGCAGCTACATCTGACCCAGGGGCCTACTCAGCTATGGCCACCAGCCCTGCTCCCTCATGCAGACAATACCAGCTGAATGCTGGTAAGGGGACTTTCATGGGAAGTACTTTTGACTTCTCTTCTGTGGCAGCTGCTTGTAAAATAATTTGCTTTATTCTTCCAATATCTGTATCTTTACACTGTCTTAGTGAGTGAGCATTCTGGAACTTCTGTTAAGATCACAGTATTCATCAAGATCATGTCAGAAAGCATAAAATGCTGCTTTTTGGTTCAACTTGGTGACACCCACCTCCTGAGCCCAGGGCAGCTCTGTTGCTTGTTGCCTCTTTACCTTTCCATGCACAATGCATGGGCTTACGCCCCCACTCTCTTCCCCAGTGGCTGGTTAGTAGAACACAGCTTCTTCCTTCCTCCTATTGCTCTAGGACCTCCACACAGCCTCTCCCCTGGCCCTCTACTTGCAGATAACACTGACTAATCAGCCAACCTATAACAAGGTCTACACTTAGAAGTGCTGTGATCCACTCACTGATTCTTCTCTTACACAGATCTGTCACTAGTGACAACTGGCACTTTTCTCCTACCCTGTACTGGCCAGGGATTGTCTTCAAGTATAAGATGACTAAGGAAAATGCCCACAATCAGCTTATGCAGAAGACGACCCCAAGAATAACAGCGAAACTGTTGGGATGCTGGACTCGAGAGGCATCTTTAATCATAGAAATATAATTCTTTCTATTTATAAATATTTAAATATGAAAAATAATTCTACTGATGGTAATGAGAAATACTTATTCAGTGGCTTAAGGCAACTGAATGTATCCAAGGAATGTGGTACTCAAAAAGCCAGAGGATTCTTCAGCTTTACCCCATGTAATTATACTCAGTGTCACACACATGCACACACAAACATATATGCACACTCACACATATGCATATAAACACACACATACATGTATATAAGTACTCTTTCACACATATACACACACAAAGATATATACATACACAAATATACACATACATACCCCTCTCTCTACATATATATGTACACAACCATATATGCATACACCCACACCACACATACACCCCGCACACTCCCACATATGTCATACAATAGTCTTTCATACATGCTCACATACACACATTCCACATATCCAGTCCCTTACAGGCACACTCACTCACACCCTCCCCTAAATACACACCTTAGAAGGACCACAGAATATGTGGAACCTATTAATGACGGTAGGGAATGTACCTAAGTACCTACCATGATGGCAATGTAGTGCCTGTCTGGGAGGGGAAGGGGGCCATCCATGCGCAGCATGTAGAACTGGCTCCGCAGGAAAGATTCCAGGTACTGAGTGTGCAAGCTCATCACCTGTGTGATGTTGTCCAGGCGACCAGATGTAGAGTACTCTTCCACAAGAAAGTTTGTTCGTTCATCCACTGTGTTTGCTTGGACAACCTTATAATCAAGAAGCATAGAATACTGTGATGTAGAGACAGTTTTGGTTTACAAAGATTCTGCCTCTACTGAAGAAATACATATTCATTTGATGCTAACAGACACTGAAATTATGCGGTTGCTCATACTAGGAACAGAAATTTAAAAAGAGAAAGTACCATTCAGTTTTGGCTTTGGTACCATAATTTATTAAACAACAAATGGTAAGTTATCAAACATTAAACACACAGCTATAAAACTGAGAGAAGAAGCCTCCATCTGTCTTTGCAGGCAAGCAGGCAGACTCCAGAGCCTGTTGTCTGGCCATTGTCACACAAATGTAGTGAGGCAAATCCAGCAGCATTTGGTCACATGCATTTGCAGCCTACACTCAACAACTGACAAAGAAAATTAATTGCATTATTTTGGAAAAACATCTGATCCTCTCTTGTTTTTGTTAGTCAACATTTTAAAAAAGCTTTATGAAATCTTTTTTAGAGATACAGAAACATATGATGACTTGTGGGAAAAATATTAGTTGAAAATTATTATAGATAACAGATCCTGTCCTTGCTAGCTTAAGGCTGTCATAATTACTAAAAACAAGGCATGAAACAGAACTTACATCATCTAGAGACCAAAGAAATTTCTCACAATAGATAATATACAGCTGTATACACCATGCCAGCTTGGTGTCACACAACAAATTGGCTGTGGCAATGTGAAGAGCTGGTTAATGATTGTGGGAAGATGCAGCTGTATGGCAATGGATGGACATGGAGTGGGACTCCTATTTCTCATTTGTATTTTAGAGCTATACTTGTAGATGTAAGATGAACATGCTTCTTAGTCTAGAGATAAAAAAAAAAACAACAGGATCCAAAACCAACTATAATTAGGCCTAGAATATTCTTTCTCTAGAAGTTTCTTAGTTCTCACAGGATGCTCACAATACATCACTAGATTCATATGCTGCAACAGATCCTAAGAATGCTTTGGGAAGTCATTCACATGCATTAGGCCACAATCCCATAGTGTAGCACTGTGCTAAGAGACAAACAGGTACATGTACAGCAGTGCCTCTTGTACATGAAAATGCCATCTTTGAGCACTGGAGACACACCACTATAACTTTAGTTTTTGATTCAATGAGAAGGCCATTAAAGCAGGGATAGGAAAGTGAAATAAAGGTACCACCCTATACATCCAGACAGAGATGTCTATGCACAACCAGGGAACAGCAGCTATGAGATGACTGCATACGTGTGCACTGGGCATTCCAAGCACACCAGTGGTCCTCACAGCGGTTCTCAGCCTGTAACAGCCAACAGGTATCACAAATACCCCAAACTTCACTGTCAACATCCACAAAGATGTCTACCAATAAATCAGGCATGAACCTTACTCTCTACTTCCTGTCTGCCTAGCACTCACCAAACCCTCACCAAAGAAGCACACTTGTGGAGAGTCTATGGCATTCTGTCAATTAAACTCATAAACAAGAAGAAAGAGTAACTACCAGTAATGAATGCAGTCGGTCTTTTAAAAGTGTAGTTGGAAACTTGTATTTCATTTTAAAATATCTTTTTATCCCAATTATGTGATATAACTATTGTGAAATATTGGTCTCTTTAAACTTTCAGACTTTCTAAGTGAATCTGAAAAAAGCAACTCCACATTTTTGTGACATGACTAACACATTAAATTTTGCATGAAAAAATGGATGTGGTTTTAGAGTTAGTTTCTGACTAGACAATGTACTAAACACAAATGAACTTACTTCCTTCTCTGGAATAAAGGCACTTGGTCCTCTTGTTAAAGGTTGAGACACTCTGATTCTTTTATCCTGTTTGTAAAAGAAAAGTTCAATGTGTTATGATGACTTTCCCAGAAAATTTGATTGGTAGACATTTACAGCCAGTGTACTAAAGTAAGTAAGTCAACAGAATTTTGTAACCCTAAAGAGTCTGGGTTCTGGGTCAAAGAAAATCCAGAGCAGCATTGGTTGTGTGGATGTGAGATAAAGGGACAGACTTCTCCCATAGTGCTGGGGGAAACTCAGTCATCATTGATCACAGGACTTGAGTCCACCTTTTACATCACTGAAAGCCATAACCACTACAATCAATTCACACCTGTCAGTATGCTGCTACAGTAGGATACCGTTGAAGAATATTAATATTTTTGTTTTCACGTAAGTCTCTCTCTATAAATCATGACTATTCTAATGAGATTGTTTCCTTCTCCATAGGCAAGCTTAGATGCAGAGAACAAGGAGGACTCTTGAATTCCTTAGTCAGGAGAAGACTTTGGGGGAAATGGACACTTGATTTTCTACGACATAGGTAACAGTCTGAGTTAAGAATCAGCCTTCTGAAGTCACAACATGAAACTATGATGACAGCATGGTTTAAAGGTTACAAAGACTGAGCAAAACTAGTAAGGAATACAGGACTTGTGCCTATTAGCAAAGTCTGTAAAGCCACAGACTCTTCTGAGGAAACTTGAAGCTAAGAAAGACACTCAGGTAGCTCCTTATCTGAAAGCAGCAAAGCCTCTTCTACATGAGCCTCTGCTGAGACCCAGACAGCTAAATGGAAGCTGACTGGTGCCCATGGTAGAACTGATACCTGGGTAGAGATGTTCTGTCCAAACTGAATTAAGCCTAATTAGCGTACAGTAACAATTCCTCAGGTCTGTACAGTAGTTACATGAACATGGTGCAATCAGAGAGCCAGGAGAAAGAAACAAAATGTCACTCAAATGCAGATGCAAGAGGAAACAAAAGAGAAGCCCTGGGTAGGTATCCACAGAGAAATCAGTGGTGTTGCTATGGATTTCTGGGGGAAAAAAAGTAAAGCTTAAACATGGTCATTTCTATTCATTCTCTCCCTTCCTCCCTCCCCTTGTTAGTGGATAACTTTAGTCTTTTTTGTTCCTTACAAATCAAAGAGCCTACCAAACACAAAATAGTTATTTAAATCCTTTAAGTCCCTTACTTCATTAGGAAGCAGTTTTAAAACAAATTGGCAAAAGTAGGCAGTTAGGTATTCAAGAAAGATTTCTTTGAGAGCCTAATTGGATATTGTGATAGACCGAGAAGAGGGTTAAGAAAACAGACATAGCCCCAACCCTTCTGAGCTTGGCACACACTCTCCATCAGCTGTCAGTACCCTAGCAAAATGTACACATCACATGACAACTTTAAGCTGCTTAAGTTTCCAAACAAATGGCACATCTAGATTACAAAGCAATGACATAATTCCCAATCGACTGCTCAAGTACACTAGAGGATGGATGACACATGAACCGGAACAATTCACAGTTTCTAATGCTGGCATTTCTTGTCTACATTGTCTATAATCTAATTTGTTTTAAAAAAAAAGAATTCAAAATAGACAATGTATATTTCCCTATCTCCCTTCCGCAAATGACAACAGATAAAATGTCAAGACAATTGTGGTAGTGACACCTATTCCAGACTAGCCTGGGCTACATAGCCATCTTGTCTCTAGAAACACAAAAGAATAAACAACAACAACAAAACAATACACCCCAGTGTCTGTAGAGCTTCATGAACTAGTATGGAAAAAGTAACTTCCTGGATAACTAACCATTTCCAATAAACAAAGCATCTAAAAAGCTGATATAAGGGGGCAAATCGAGTTTTAAGAGAAAAAAATGTAAGTATGAAGATAAATGAATCCTGTAAAAATAAGAAAATGCATAAAATTCAGAAAAATTTAAAGAAATGTAGGGTAGGAAAATATACATGCTCTATATGGAAGTAATCAAGGGGTTTCTGGAGACAGAATGATGTACTCCTGTTATAATTTATGTATAAAAATCCTGAGTTAATACATTAATCAACCTTATTCACCTTTAAATCTTTGAAACTGTTACTTTGCTTACAAAAGTACTTCGGGAACAGTACTTTTGTACTGTTTAAATGGCAACATTTAAATATGAAATGTGTTTTCACTGTAATGTAACTACAGGCCCCTCTACACAGATAAATATAGCACATTTTTTTACCTGCTACTAAGAAGGCAGACATACAGGCAGCTAAATATGCCACTTTGCCTCACACTGGCAGGCACAGTGTGGCTTGGAGGAGGGTGTCAGCAACCATCATCTACCTTGCTGTTCCAACTGCGGGATGTGCACTTCGGACATGTCATGAGTAATGCTGGTAGGAATATCCTTATAGCAAGAGACCTGTGTCATAGTTCATGAGATTAAGCGTAGTTTCTGCTGCAAGATGACTTCTTGGGGTTTAGATTATAATTAACCTTAAAAGAATTGCATAGTGCTACAGAAAAGCAAAAGTGCTCATTTTCACCACCAGAGAAAATGTCCACATAACACACTAATTTCAAAAGTAGAAATGTGCTTGGGTTCTTTTACTGTAAGCTTTTTTTGAGCACCAAGGTCATAAACAGAGGTGAGGATCAGATCTGTTTGCAGTGTCATTCTGGGGGTGACACTGCATCTGGACCATAGAGAGGAAAATGGCAGAACTCCAGTGAGAACCCATGAGAGAGGTAGTGCAGTCTTACCTGAGGGCACTGTCCTTTTAATAAATCAAACAGAGAGGTAATACCATTCTTTTCTCGGATACACACACATACACACACACACACACACACACACATATGTAGAGAGGGAGACAACAATTACACTTATATAGTATGTAACAATGCACATGTATGCAAATATACCTACATGTATATGTGTACTATGTGTCCATGTACGGTTTTGTTTGAGACAGGTCTTGCTATGTAGCTCTGGCTAGCCCTGTAGCTATCTTCTAGCCTCTGCCTCCATTTGGATTACAGGCCATCACACCCTCCCTCAGTTATATTCTTTAACTGGTACCACTTTTGAAATCACCGGTCTGTCCTGCTTCTGCATAAGACAGTCTTTTTGGTGTTTTCCTGCTGCATTAAATGACTCTTGTATATATTTCTAAAAGGCTGAAAATCAGCAGCCTTTAAAATGGTCAAGGCATATCCTCAGTTTCGCTCTGAGCTCATTTTACTCTTTAAAAAAATCCTACCAGCCATTTTTTATCACTGTATGTTTTAAGGTGAGATCAAATATAAGAGAAATAAAAAACTAAAATGACCAAGAGAGTTCTAGTTAACCTTTCACCTTTCCTTGGCTTTTTCTTAAGTATGGGAAATATGGAAGGATCAGCTTCCTACTTCATTCTTCCTGATAATCATTCTAAAAGCCTAGCCCCGGCTGTCCATATGATGTACACGGCTACATTTAGCTAAATTTCCTAAGTTTAAAGCAGTTTCCATCGACACTAATCACACTTCTGGACTTGGCAGAGACATTTGACAAAAGCTGCCAGGCTAGCCAGTTTGGCATCACTGTAGACGGATGGCGGGTACTATTCTCTCCTCTCCCCTCTGCTCTGAAGATGTGCCCAGACTCTGCAGATTACAAAAGTGCTGGACACTACTGCCCCTCTTTTTAAAATTAGCACCACAAGGGATCTACTAGCATGTGATACCAAACTGTGAGTGAACAGCAGTGCAAGGCAGCTCTGTGAAATTCTTAGTCCTGAGAAACTGAAACTCTAAGCCCATACAACACAGCTGAGCTACCACCCTCCTGCCAGGACCCTGTTACAAGCAAACTGCACCCGAGGGCCTTCTCACAACCTGTTCAGTTCACACTTGCTCTCAGCTCTCCCCTCACGCACCCCCACCAGGACACCTTTTCTATATGCCCCGTGTATTTTCTTCATCACAGAGAATTACTCTCTCAAGGGAACACTCTCTTCCATGGCTTTCACTGTCACACAACAGAATTCAACCCTGGAGGATGGTGATGGGACTCAATGACAAGGGCTTTAAAGGAAAAGGAACAAAACACGTGACTCTGTGTCTTCTCTAAGTGAGGAGTAAGCTCTCCAAAGTCCTAAAGCTGGCCCTGGGGCATCCTGGGACATTGTCAGATTCGTCCAATCTTTTATACTGCAAAATGACTTTGTCGTTTATGAAGTCCATTCTGAAATTGCATGACTGAGTTACAGAAAAAAAGTCAATGTTTTACCTGAGTTTACAATTTTATGTTTTGTTTTGTAGCTGTCTTTGAGCACATGAGGCCCTGAGCTACAAGGCTGGATATGTAACCACTCACATGTTGAAATGAAGGCAGTCTTTTACTCCAAAGACTTCATGATGGCAGGTGACAAGGGCATGATACCCAGCAGTGACCCTGCTCACAGTGCATGGAGACAGTTGCTCATTATCTAAATGCCTGTCAGTCTTCAGTTTTTGCTCATGCTAAGAAGACATCTCAGATGTATCCCCTGCCCTTGTTGAGTGGCTCTGGCAGCTCTTCCAACCGATATACAAAGCTTGGTACAAAATGAGGACTCATAGTTTTTCTTCTGCTCATTTTCCCAGTGAGAGAAAAAAAGCTACATGGAAACTTGAGTTATTCTATGTTAAAGGGAAAATAACCTGCAGTTGTATGTATTAAATTCAATTTTTATTACATTTATTTATATGTGCGACAAGGGTACACACGCCATGATAAACATGCAGAGGTCAGAGGATAACACTTGGGACCCAGTCTCTCCTTCCACCATGTGAGCCCTAGGCCAGCATTCAGGATGCTGGGCTTGGTAACATACACTTTACAGCTGAGTCACCTCATGGGCTCAGCTACACTAATTTTGAAGGGCAAAATGTCCTGAATTCTTTTCTTTAACTATCTGTGATAAAGTTAGTGATTTATTCTTGCTTAGAAGCCTTTTATCATATTAGTGAATTTTACCATAGCATTTACGTCAAGAATCTTGTTTATGTTTTATGAAATTCACAGGAAGCAAACAGCCTAGAGCTTTTCTAAGCTGGGATGTCCACCATGGTAACCACTAGCCACATGGGCTGCTGGATTTTAAGTTGATTAATATTAAGTTATAGATTTAAAGTCTCAGCTGCCTACCTACATGCCCAGGATTCAAAGACAACATGGTAAGTGGGTTCCATGCTATGTGATTTTAGACCATTCCATCATCTGCAAAAATTCTGTGGTACAGTAAGGTGGTGCTTCACAGCATTGCCATGATTTAGAGGCAATAGAAAGGTGGAAGATGGCTTTACCAGGGCTGCCACCTCAATGGTGCTATTAGCAGGTATGGTGTCTTCTGGACAGTGCAAGCAGAGATGGTCTACTAGACAGAAATCAGCTGCAATTATACCCATTAAGCAATTACCTGCTGGTAAGCAGGATCCTGAAAGGATAAAGTTGAGATATATTTAGAAAATCAGTTGTTTTGACACTTAGGAGCTAAGCATTTTACTAGATCACTTTATATAAACTTATCCCAATAGAAAATCAAGACACAAGTTAGGAACCCAGAAAATCATGAGTCTTTAAAAGTAATCAGCAAATTACTTGTCCCTAAAAGGCTGGCTGTCAATAAAAATTAATTGCTACATTCTAAGCTGCTAAAAGATTTAAATGATTAAATATAATCTTTTACTTATCTTTTTTTCAGTTCATGTCATTAGAAAATGCAAAACCAAAAATGTGCACTTGTACCTGCTCATGTAAAGCTGCTCCTGCATAGTAGCAGCATGTGTGATTAATTGTATGAAGATATTTATGTGTATATATAAGTGTCATCTGCTTAATGTGTAAACAATTCTGGCAAAGTGAAATCTAACCCCATAGCTTTTAAAGATAGCCTTGAGTGACAGTTTAAGAGGTTCAACATTTTTAATGTACAACAACAACAACAACAACAACAAAACATCTTAAACATTATGTGTGCCTTAAATAAACTTTCCTGTGAATACAGGAAATCTGATTGTTCCTGATGATGCAAGCAGTGCATTGCAGTTGTGGTCTGTCCTTGCACTGACTACAGATGCTCCATTTCAGCAGAATCACTGAAGAAGGACCAGAGCTAGACCACAGGCACCATGCTGGGAAACAGTGCAGATGCTTCATAGTAGGTAATTTCAGCTATATGACTTTTGCAGATACTAATGGCATTGAATATTTCAAAAGAAATGGTCATATAGAAAGAAACACAGAGAAACCATGTTAAAAACCCAATCCTGGGCTAGGGAGAGGACTTAGTGATTGAAGCACTTGGCACAAAAGTGCCATTCCCTACTTTCAGTGTGTAACTGTTCCTACTGTTTTGAGAAGAAAAGTATAATAGACTTTTAAAAAGTCACAACTTTCCCAGGCTTGATTAAAATGTTTATTTGCATTTGCAATACCATAATGTCTGAGATCTACAGCCACTTAGTAAGAAAGATCTAGAATGAAGATAGCAATAACACAAGAATCTTTTATATATGACCTTTCTCTTCTTATTCTGAACTAGTGTTTCAGGGAAGTGCAGAACATCAGAAGCTTGTCTGGGTAATGTGCTGCATGGAAGTTCACAGACACCCTAAAGAGCAGCCACATTCCCCTCATTGTGGGAACACCATCTTGTCCTAAAGAACCTTGGAAGTGTACCACTTGTACCTGAACTTCAGAAGTGGTGGTGGTTTGACTAAGAATGGCCCTCATAGGCTCATACATTGAATGGGTTGCCATGGTTACTCTTCACAGCAGCAGAATATTGACTAGGATAGAAGTTGGTACCGGGGAGTAGAATATTCCTGTGACAGGCCTGAGCATGTTGCTTGTTGCCAGAATGTGGACTTTGGGACCTTGGCTTAGGAAAGCAGTTGGATGCTTTAAGGTGCTTTAGTTAATGGGACATATTAACAGGAACATGGAAGATAGCACTGAGAACAACCTGAGCTGTAGAAGCCCAGCTTAAGAAGCCTCAGAGGAAAGGAATATTCGTAAGTGACCTAGAGACAACGTGATATTTTGGAGAAGAATGTGGCTGCTTTCTTATCCAAAAAAGAAAAAAAAATCTACCTGAAGCTAAATTTAAGAGGTTTAAATGAATGGCACTGGCAGAGGAGATTTCAAGACAGCCTGGTACTGACTGTCATGTGGTTATTGGTGGTCACTCTTATGCAGAGCTATACTGAAAAGGAGCAAGCTGAGCAAGGAAAAATACAAAATGTACAGTTTGAGGAAAAAGGGAAGACCAGAAACTATAATGGAGCTAAGTCCTAAATCCTATGTCCTATGTTCAAGGAGATGTAAAGTTTAAAGAAAAGCCTAAAGTACAATAAAGACAGTGATGGCCTCAGGGCAAAAGCCTACCCAGCTAAGCTTTCAAAGTGTAAAAAGGAAACCATTGAAAACAGAAAGCTAATGAAAATGTATTTGAATGAGGGGCCCAATTCCAGCCCTAGCAAAAGAAGAATTTGGCAGCTTCTGCTGCATGGTTCTGGCTTTAAATCAAGGACACAAGAAAGAGGCTATAAAATATCCCTCACAGCTAAGGAAAGCCACCAAGGGAAGCAAGCATGACTCAGGGGAGCCCCTGCATGGAGGCCCAGAGAGGCCATTGAGTGAAGCTGTGAAGGGAAAACATTTAATTGGGGCTTGCTAGCAGTTTCAGAGGTTTAGACCATTATCATCATGGTAGGAAACATGGTGGAGTGCAGACAGATATGGTGCTGGAGAAAGAACTGAGAGTTCTCCATCTGGATCAGCAGGCAGCAGGAAGAGAGCACTACACCGGAGCTGGCTTGAGCATCTGAAACCCCAAAGCCTGTCCCACTGACACACTTCCTCTAACATGGTCCAGCAAGGTCCAAACACCGCCTAATGTTGCTGCTACCTATTAGCTTATGAGAGCCATTTTCTTTCAAATTGCAACATTGACCATGGGGCCCAAGCTTCTAAACAGTCTACCTGAAGGTACCTGAATCCTCTATCTCCAGAGTGATAAAAATATCCAAAGGTAAAAACATTAAATCAAATGCTGGGCCAGATCACCTTTAAGCTTCAGAATGAGTGCTGAACTATTTGGTCATTGAGAGCAGAACTAAACCCAGAATCCCACTCATGCTGAGTCAGGAGAGGTAAATTCCTTCCCACCCTCTGTGAGAGGTCATGGAGTAGCACCAAGTAAACCCTATTCTCTGTACCCTAGAGAGATGGTGGTGGGATTTCAGTCACAGGGATGCTGCTGACCTAGTCTCGAGACAGTATTTTCTGAGCCTCTGTCCCTTATTCTTTGCTGTCCACTCACTCTTCCTTTCAGACCATCTTCAATACCAGCTCTGTGGGTCTTGGCTCTCTACTCTTGCTAACTTTCAAGTTGTTCTATGAATTCAAATGTATTCTTAACATTCATAATCAGACTACTTCCCTTCCTCAGAGATACTAAGGTAAACCACAATTTTGTCACTTCTTTGCAACTCTATAGGATCGACACCAGCAACTTGAGAGTCACAGAACAATGAAGGAATACCAAGTTCCTCACAGATGTACTGGGATTGAATTAAGGAGTAGCAAGTGGCCAGCCTGAGGTTCTTCCAGTCCCCTTCTCTTCCTTGCACATTGTAAGAGCATGTTGTTACCTGAGGAAGCTGACATTGTAGAAACATCAGTAGCTTAAACTAATAAGTTAAACGCAGGATTGTGCATCAATCTACTAGTCTCCATGTACCATTCGGATCCTCATTTACTTGTTTTCTTACATTAAAACAAGCAGGATCTGCAATTTGCCATAAATTACCCTAAGTTCTTAGATACCAAAAATAAATAGTTTACATGCTGTAACACCAATTTGGGCAGAAAAACATTCTTTTAAGCCTTTAAGTATTCAGAGATAAAGGGAATAAAAATATTTATTGAATATTCTATTAAAGTTTTTGGCTAAAGTCCAAGAAAATAAGGAGAGAACTTTAAGTCTTTATACCTGAGATATTATAAGCCCTTAACAGCCAACCTAACTCAGTGTTTCCCTACTAACATATAAATAATGTATTTTCCTACCACTAATTATAAGGTCCAGTTCCACACAAGTATTAGGAGGCCTGCATTTCTACAAAATATTTAGGCATAACAAAAAATCTTAGAAAAATTTCCCTATTAAAATCACATCCCAATTAGATTAAGAAGACTTAAAATTGGGAGTTCTAGAAAGTAAAATTCCCATAATTGATGGTTATAGCTAGAGAACAGGCCAGTACTCAGTAACGGCTCAAGAGCTAACTGGTCCTTCTGGAGAAACACACAAAGGAGGCAGCAGTCTTGGCACCAGGAAGATGATGAGCTCTGCAGCAAGTTCTAGAGCAGCTTGCCAAGACAAAGCCATCTTCTTTCAGTACTCTAGGGACAAGACAATTTTCAGGTTCTTATTAATTTGTTTTTAATAACATAGACCATTTTCTCAGCCTAAAGAAATTAGGGTTCTAAACTAAGCACATTTCACTCCCACAGATTCACAAAATGTGTGAGCATTTAGTTAATGAAAACCAGTCATTCTATATACACAGATGAGTTGTCAAGAGTAGAAAGAGTCACTTTTACACAGAGTCCTGAGAACACAACTATACTAGCTAAAATGTTTGACTTTACATCAAATCCTGTTAAACTCTGGTTTTAAAAAATTAAAAGAACAGAAATTTCTACTTCTAGTTTGAAGAAAACATCTCTAAACTTTTGTTTAGAACAGAAATAGATCTGGCCTAGATAGTAAATGCCCATGGACTTCACTTCTGTTCAGCCTTAATGTATGTGAGTACATTTACAATGAATTGTAACCTAAATTAACTGGACCTATGTAGATGACTCAGCAGAAGGTGCTTGTTGCCAAACCTGATGATCTGAGGTCAAACTTGAGCCAGATAACATGCTTGCTATGGGATTATGTTCTAGCACATTGTAAATATTTGTCCCTCCTACTGGTTTAATAAATGCTAATTGGCCAGAAGACAGACAGGAAGTGTGGGTGGGGCTACAAGACTAAGAAAACTCTGGGAAGAGGAAGACTCTGTGGGAGAAACCAGCAGATGCAGAGGAAAGAAGTTGAAATGCTGCTCTGAGAAAAGGCACTAAGCCACTTGGCTAATCATGGGTTAGTTTAAGAGTTGAAAGTTGCAAGTTATATGACTGAGCCATAGTCTGATCAGCATAATAAAATTAATATAGGTCTTTGTGTGATTATTTGGGACCAAGCAGCTGTGGCAGTCTATCTGAGATAGCTGGTCCAGATCTTGAGGCTAGTCTGGGCCAGAAACTTCTTATTACACATGTTCACAGGAGAACTGACTTCTGTAAGTTGTCCTCTGACTTCCACACGTGCACTGTGATGTGTGCATACATATATACGCATGCACACTAAAAAAAGCTCCTTTAAACTGCTCATAAACCTTTTAAATATCAGTAGCTCTTTATTCTCTTAAAAATATGAATCTCAAACCTTTTTGTTTATAGTTATATCAATAACTACATTAAAAACAAAAGAAAACTTGAAAAACATCTAATTTATTAATTCACTGAAAAGTAGGAATAGGGTTAATGGCATCTTTTCTTGTGAGCATGGAGTGGAAAGAATACAGTAGGTGTGGCAGGGGTGATACATTTATTCTATATCTTGTTGAAGATCAGATCTATGCCCTTACCCTAGGGTTCTCCTCCTATACATATTCCTGTGATTGGAAGGTTTTCTCACATGTTTATTTCCCATTGCTTAAACATGTTCATATTCTTTGCTTACTTCCTTTTCTTTATCTTTGAGTCCTGATCTTCTACCTTTTGCTTGATTCATTCTACTTGCAAGGCTTTTGCTTGAGCTTTCTTGTCAGCTTACTGGGTTTTTCACTTCTACTTTAATTCTAGCTTGAGTCATCTTTAATGTTTCTATCTCTACCGAATTCTGTTTTCAAATCTTAGGTTGTCTTTGTCATTTCCATTAGCCTTATGTTTGTATTTTGTTGGGCATCATTCAAAAATGTATTCTCTTTATGTTCTTTCTTTTTAAATTCATTGACTTACTTCTTTGTGTTTTTTTTGAATCCTTTGGTGAAATGCATGATTGTTCTTTTAAATTCTGTGTTCTGGGGTTCACCTATGTTATTCTCACTGGTGAACATTCTATAATCTGGTGGATTTTGGAGGAAATATACTGCCTTGATCTTTCATGTTGTTTGTATTTTATGATGAGATCTGGACATGCGGCCTTTTTTGTTCGTTTCGTGTCTGAGATGGACAGTGTGTGCTGATGCAACAGAATACAGAATGTTGTGAGCTTAATGTTTGTGAGCTAAAGGTTAGATATGGCTTGGGTGAAATGAACTCGAGTGAACATAAGGGATCGGGCTCTCTTGGAGGATGTGCATCCTGGCCTAAGCTTGGGGTTTGGAGACTCTTGAGATGGGTATGTGTGTGAAATAGTAAGAAAGAGAGAATGAGGTAGACTCACCACCCAGTCAGACTCTGGTGCACAATGTGCAGGACCTGGCTGGGCAGAGAGGGAGGTTAAATGTGGTGCCTCAGAGACCTGCACATTGAAGTGGTGAGGCTTGTGCTGGTAAATCAGGGGCTGCACAAGCAGAAGTGGCCAGACGAGGCCAGATTACTGGATGTGGCACTAGATCTTTGGGGTTGATGAGAGTACAAGAGGGAGAAACATCAGGTGGACTTACTGGATTAGACTCCGGGAAAGGATCTCACACAATGCATTCTGATTTGTACATAAGGTACCAGACAAGGTACAGAACACATTTTGACAACCACTGACTGAAACAAACACTGCCAATACTGCTTATTTCCTTTCCAGAAATATACATTTGTTGAAACTCCTTTAGTCACTTGAAAAAACAAATTAACAAACAAAAACTCCCCCAAGCAAACCACTCAAAATTACTTTTAACGGGGCTGGCGAGATGGCTCAGCGGTTAAGAGCACCGTCTACTTCTTCCAGAAGACCCGGGTTCGATTCCCAGAACCCACATGGCAGCTAACAACTGTCTGTAGTTCCAGTTCCAGGCAAACACCAAGGCAAATAATTAAATAAATAAATAAAAGTGTTTAAAAAAATTACTTTTAACATTCACATTAAGACCAGGTACTAAGAAACTTATGAGCAGTGATTATTTCTTGCTTTTATAGCAATTCTTAGATTTTTCTAATGAAGTATCATTTTCTTTTTGTAAAATAAGACTTTAAAACAATTTAAAAACACGAGTGACAAGAAAACCTGTAAAGAAGTGCAATAAGGAAGGGGTATCGGATCCTGACATGTAGTCTACCTCCATTTAATATATTGTTGGCATGTAGCCTAGGTTATTTGGACATAATATTCCATCTATTCCTAAAGACTGCAGGACTTTTCTCATGAAGACATGCTGAATTTTGTAGAATGCCTTTTCAGCATCAATATAGATGACTGTGCTGGCTAATTTTTGTCAATCTGGCACAGCCTGGATCATCTGACAGGAGACAGCCTCACTAGAGGAAATGCCTCCATTAAGATTGAGCCATAGATAAGCCTATCAGACATTTTCTTAGTTATTGATGGGGGAGAATCCAGCCCATTGTGGATGGAGTCATCCCTGGCTGGTGATCCTGGGTTCTATAATAAAGAAGTTGAACAAGCCATGAGGAGCAAGTCAGTAAGCATCACCCCTCTATGGCCTCTGAATCAGCTTCAGCTTCCCAGTTCCTGTGCTGACTTCCTCAGATGACTGGTTAAGATGTTGAACTGTAAGCCAAATAAACTCCACTTCCGCATCTTGCTTTTGGTCATGGTATTTCAGCTCAGCAACAGAAACCCTAACTAAGATGATCCTGTGGTTTCTGTCCTTAAGTTTATCCATAAGGGTCTATTACATTTATTGATTTTCATATTTTCAACACCAACCTTGCCTTTCTGGGTTCCTGTCTTAACTTGCTCACAATAATGGACTGTAACCTGAAACTGAGCTAAAACACACCCTTTCTGCCTAGCTGTTTCTGTAGAGCTATTTTATCTCAGCAACAGGACCATGAATCAAGACAACAGCTTAAAACAAAGGAAAACAGATTTGTTTTGGCTCATGGTGGAGAACATGTATTGGGGCATTTATAACATAGTGGTAAAGGGCAGATCTAAGAGAATACAGGAAAGGGCCAGGACAAGGTAGAGCCCAAAGAAATGCTACCAGTGATCTACTTCCTCCAGGTAGGCCTAACCTCATACCTTTTTAGCAACTCCAAATAATGCTATCTTATTAATCCACTGGGGGTTAATCCAGTCATTAGGTCATAGCTTTCAAGATCTATCTCTGGCCATGCTTATAAATACCCAGAAGTGTCTACTCTAATCTTCTAGACCACCTAAGCTGGCAATCAAGACTGACTATTACAATATGAGTGACCACCAGTTCTGGACAGTAGCCATTCTAAGCATTGTTCTGACATCCTGAACTCACCTAACCTCAGTATACACACACACACACACACACACACCATATTATACTCTAAGAAAATTAGCTCCATATGCTGTTATAATGATTAGTGATTTTCCTTTCTATATTTTTTCTTTACAAATCAAGAGAAAATGAGCAAAGTATAAATCAGTATTCTTTTAATTATCTTTATGACCTATTATGATTGATTTTTAAAAGTTCTCACAAAACAATGTATGGATCTGTTGTACTCACATATTTCCATTGAAAACATACTATGGAGCTTAGCTTCAGCATTAAGGATTACCTGATCTGGGGGTATTGCAGGTTGGTGTGGGATGGATGTGTGCATGTGGGGCTAAAGGTAAACTTTGGGTGTCACTCCTCAGGAGCTATACTCTTGAAAACTTATTTATTTTTATGTGTACAAATGTTTGCCTGCAAATATGCATGTGCTCATGTGTGTGCCTGGTGCCCATGGAGGTAAAAGAAAGCATTGGGTTCTCTGGAACTAGTTACAGGTGGCTGTGATACGCCATGTAGGGGTTCAAAATCAAACTTAATTCTGTGAGAGCAACAAGTGTTCTTAGTCACTGGACCATCTCTCTATCTCCTCACATTATTGTTTAGAGAGAGTCTCTCACTGGAACTCAACAAATAGTCAAGCTTGCTAGTTACTGAGCCAGAGAGAACCTCAGTACTGGGCTTAGAGTATGTGCTTGGCTTTTTACCTGGGTGTGGAGATCAAACTCAGGTCTTCTTGCTTGCATGAGAGTGCTTTTCCAACTGAGCCACCTCTGCAGCTCTATGCTGTGTTTTAGCTTTTCATAAAGCTTATTAGGGAGTTTCCAGGATCTTGACAGACCTTTCAAGTATAACTGTTCCTGCCAAAAATGACATCTCCCCAAACCACAATTTTCTCTGATAAAAGATGAACTATGTGATCCCCAACGTGCCAAGCTCATTTATCACTGTCAAAGCACATGGGTGGGCTGATAGGTCAGGACGTCACAAGCTATGGCTGGCCTTTGAACTACTCACTGCTGGCTCTTCCCTCACAGGGACTGATCCCACATTCTCTAATCACTGGTTCTCCCTCCCCAAAGAAGCATCCAAATAGGCAGGGACTCCTGGGCAGTTCCTGTTGGCTCTTCACACTAAATCTATTTTCTTAACGAAAACATTTGAGTTCCTGGGTACATCCCAGATTATCACTACTCTATGATGTGTACTTCACAGTGGGAACAGCTTTAAGACTTTTCAGCAGTTACCTAAGTGACAACAAGATCTTGGAGTTCAGTTCCACATGACAAGTACATTTCCAGATCAATCAACAGGACTTATTGATCACTTTAATGGTGGCTTTACTTTGTGAATGAGAGCAGTAAGTCAATTTACCAAGGCATACTTACTGTTCATCCATAATGTGAGAAAAATCATTTAAAGTTATAGTTTGAACAGGCACATATATTTAATAAGCAGAATTTAGTTTGCAAATGTTTTCAAACAAGTAACAAACCAAGACATCTGGACTTCAAAGTGCAAATGTAAATGTGAACCTCTTACATTTGAATGCTATTTGACTTCCTAGAAAAAGACATGCAGGCAGTACACAAGAATGCTGTAGGGAACAAGAGATCAGCTCAGTTCTATCAGCTCTGAATTAATAGTTCTTTCTCTATTAGACAAATCATGAAATATCAATTCCCAAGGCTATATGGCAATGAAACACTTGTGCCCAAAAGCGGACAAGTTTTTCCCCCTAGAAAAGATGTGCTTTTTCTAATTGAGAAAACAAGATAGTTGTATTTTTATTATAAACAATAACTTTAAAATGAAATTGTTCTACATTTTCCTAGAGAAGGAAAGTTGTATGGTACCACAGTACTGTAACAACGTTGGGCCAGTAGGAAAACATTCTTTCATGAAATAAAGATGCTATCTCCACTTCATAAAGTACTTATACAGAATAAACGAGGTAAGCTGTGAGGAAAATTCTAATGCCACCTCAAGAAACTATGACTTCAATGATACATTCAAATTTCAGTTAGACCATTTCTGGCAAATAACAATTTCCCTAATTCTAGAGGACTATGCTTTTCCTGAGCAATACATGTAGGAAGTTTAAAAGAATTCCATATTTAATCACTCTCTGTTTTATGTTCCATATATTCCACCTTTTTGAGCGATTGGAGTTTTATCTGTTCTGTGACCACTGTTAGTAGAAATAAGCAAATAACTCAGTCATCTATAGAACCCCAGTGTGTGTCACACTGAGGGAGAGGGGTGTTGGGAATACAGTTTAGTTGCAGTGTGTGTCTCACATGTGCAGTAATAGCTTTTAACGTGTTTCTCAATTCATGCTTAGTAAGGAAGACAAACTATAAAACAAGAAGAGTAAGCATTGTTAAAATAATCCTCAATCTCAGCATCTCTGACTAACCTTGTCACTTTGGACATTCCTTCTGTGTCTGTCTTCTTAAAAATTAAAACATCTCACACTTAAAAGAAGCTAGCCTTTCCCATCCTAGACTGTATTGTGGGTGTACACTTACTGGCCTTCACTGGCGTTGAGGTGGCCCAGCAGCTAGTCACAGGGCTATCTGTCTTCTATGGGGTGTGGGCAGAAGCAGAAACTGGAGGGCCAAGTTGCCAGCTGTTTTTAAACAAGATACATGATCTGAAGATCACAAATTGTAGGGATCAGAAAATAAATTTTTATTAAACTTTAAATATTGTCATTACTTCCACTATTTCGAAGATAAATCTGTTTAAACATAATCAAAAATAACCTACCAGTTGGTCAGTATTTTCTTTCTTTGCAAAAATACAAGGAAAGATAACACCTTTTTCCTCAGGCCCTAGCACCAGTCCTGACCTTGAGTTCACTGTCAGTTTGGAAATAAGCACTGTCACCCCTTAATTAATAGGAGTTGTCCAGACTAAAAATGCTCAGGTCAAGAGCTACTCAGAGAAAAGGCACCTTATTCTGGTGAAGTCAGTGCAGCAGTGACTGATGGGAAGCACTCTCACGCTTTACTGATGCCATACTGCTATTTCAGACCATGAAAATATGTTTTTAAATGTCCTCTTTTTATGAGACTCCAAGTCAAAAGCTGACTGTCCATTGCCATGGAGACAGTTCTATTTAAGGCACTCTATTAGTTCTTTCCCCACACAAGGCAGAAACATGGTCAATAGAAAAGCATCTCTCCCCACAGTTTTGAATTAAGTAACTGCAATTGCTTCTTCAGCAGTCAACACCTGAGCAGGATCTGGAGGCATGATTGGGAGCCATGTCATGAGCCTTTCTTGCCTAAGATCGACAACAGGCTCAAGTTCAGCACTAGAGACAACACAAGGAAAACACCTAGCCCCACAAAATTAGAATCAACACAACAGAATAAAATTAGCTGTGATTGCTGCTGTAAGAAAGACTGTAACTAATTGAAGGAATCTGTGCTTTTGAGAGAGCTAGCTTCTATTTAGTGACATGTGCATATGTGTGTGCACAAGTATGTGTGTGTATGTGTGTGTGCACATGTGTGTAAGATACAAGTGTGTATCTTGAGATTGTTCTTTATTTACAGATTTCCTAATGTCACCATCTGATAACTTACACAAGGGAAGTGATCAACCATAAATGAAAACATGCCTATAACTTATATAAACATTTAATCTTCTTTAAGGACTCAAAACAATAAAAAAAAAATACATCAATCCTTGGTCTTTCTTTAGGATATATGGCCTATTTCTCTAAAAGGGAAAAAGTATTTTCATTGTGAGAATTTAAATACCAGTCTTCAGACTCAGCAGTTAAGAGCTCTTCCTGTTCTTGTAGAGGAACTAAGATCGATTCCAAGCACCCATATGGTGGCTCACAACTCCAGTTCCAGGAGATCTGATGGGCACTTCTGGACTCTCCCAGCAAGGAACTGCCCACATGTGGTGCATATAAGCATTTATACAATGGTCTAGATTACTGACCATGTTCTTCTATAACTAAGATCAGTTTAGAACCACCTCATGTTAATACTTTAATCCTTCCAAAATGAACTTTTAAAAAGAAATGCAAGTTTATTTTGCAGCGGGGGTGGGGGGAAGAAGAGCAGTAAATCATAGTAATTTAGAAAAGGTCCTACTTATTTCCTACATGTTGTCATTAGTGGCCAGGTAAGTGCTGTGAGTGACAACCATGCAGAAAGCAAACCTTGAGTGGTGCTAAGGAACTTGCATCCGATGCATTCACTGACTTTAAGAAACAAGGCCTACTGCTAGGGACTGAAGAAAAACTACTTGTATGTAAATTTCTCTTAGAAATAACTGAAAGCTGAGAGGCGAGCAGATTCCGGCACCTGGACCACCCAGCCGTCCGGAGAGTTGCTCTCCAGGACCAGGGTCAATCCCTAGAGTCTGATCTCAGACTCTCAGTAGCAGACAGCATTTGGCTGTGAGGGGCTCCTCAAGCCACACATAAAAGAGGGGACATTGCACGGCCAGGACCTGCCTACAGGGTGCACTGTCATCAGAGAAGGACTGAGGTTTCGAAATTCAGACCCCTGTCCAGAGCAGAGTCAGAGATCCAGCAGACCCCTTGCTCAGAGGAGACAGGAGACAAGCCCTCTTGCCAAAACTGACTAGGAGCGGCCTAATCGTGAACCACTAAAGCCATGGGTAGATGCCAGTGCAAAAATGCATATAATAATATAAAGAACAACAAGGTAACTCCAGAAGAAACTGGTGGTTCTACAACTACAGGACCTGAAAAGAGCAATGAAGAGGAAACAGAAGGAAATAACACCAAAAACACCTTTATGACGATTATTGAAGCCTTCAAAGAAGATATAAAAAATTCCCTTAAAGAAATACAAGGAAATACAAACAAAAAATTGGAAGAGATGAACGAATCCTTAAGAAAACTAAGAAAAGGAAAACAAAAAAAAAGAAAGAAACATTCCAGAAACTAAAAACCAAAATAGAAGCAAAAAAAAAATAAGGCACAAAATGAGGCAAAGATGGAAATAGAAAATCTGAAGAAATGAGCTGGAACTACAGATACAAGCATAACCAACAGAATCCAAGAGATGGAAGAGAGAATCTTTGGAGTGGAAGACTCAGTAGCAGAAATAGATACACCAGTCAAAGAAAATACTAAAGCCAAAAAAGCCATAACACAAAATGTACAGGAAATCTGTGACACCATGAAAAGACCTAACCTCAGAATATAGGAATAGAAGGAGAAGAATACCAGCTCAAAGGCACACATAATGTATTCAATAAAATCACAGAAGAAAACTTTCCTAACTTACAGAAGGAAATGCCTATAAAGATACAGGAAGCTTACAGAACACCAAATAGATATGACCCCCCAAAAAAGTTAGCTGGCCACATAATAATCAAGCCACAAAACATACAGAACAAAGAAAAAATTTTACAAGCTGCAAAAGAAAAGGGCCAACTCACATATAAAGGCAAACCCATCAGAATAATGCCTAACTATTCAATGGAAACGATGAAAGCAAGAGGGGCTTGGTCAGGTTATACAGACACTACAAGAGCATGGCTGCCAAACTAGACTACTATACCCAGCAAAATTATCAACCACCATAGATAGAGTAAACAAGGTATTTCATGACAAAGTCAGACTGAAACAATACCTATCTGCCAATCTGGCTCCCCAGAAAGCCTTAGAGGGAAAACTCCAACCTAAGGATCCCGGATACACCCATGAAACCACAAACATTCAATAATCCCACAGAAGAAAAGCCCAGAGGAAGGAAATACATACAGGCTACCACCAAAAATAGAAGGAAAGATCAATCAGTGGTAACTAATATCCCTTAATATCAATGGACTCAACCCATCTATAAAAAGACACTAATAAGATGGATTAAAAAACAGAAGCCATCCTTCCGCTGCATACAAGAAACACACCTCAACCACAAAGACAGACACAGGCTCAGAGTAAAGAGTTGGGAAAAGATTTTCCAATCAAATGGCCCTAAGAATCAACCTGGGGTTGACTTCCTAATATCTAACAAAGTAGACTTTAAACTAAAAGCAATTAAAAGGGACCAAGATGATTATTCATTGCAGGACAAATTGGTCAAGAGGAAATTTCAATTCTGTTTATGCCCTTAATATAAGGGCACCTACCTATATAAAAGAAACATTGCTAAAGCTCAAATCCCACATTAATTCTTACACCCTAATAGTGGGAGACTTCAATACCCCACTTTCACCCCTGGATAGGTCAACCAGACAGAGACTCAACAGAGAAATAAGGAGTCTAAAAGAGGTTATGACGCAAATGGATTTAATAGACATTTACAGAAGCTTCCACCCAAATACAAAGGAATATACATATTTCTCAGCACCACATGAAACTTTCTCTAAAGTTGACCACATAATTGGTCATAAAACAAATATGAATAGATACAAAAAATGGAAATAATCCCTTGTATCATATCGGACCACCAGGGTCTAAAGTTAGAGTTCAACAACATCAAAAATCACAGAAAGCCTACCAACTCATAGAAACTAAACATCACTCAACTGAACCACCTCTGGGTCAAGGAAGAAATTAAGAAAGAAATAAAGTCGTCCTAGAATTTAATGAAAATGAATCCACAACAAACTCAAAACTTGTGGGACACAATGAAAGCAGTCTTACGAGGAAAATTCATAGCACTAGATGCCTATATGAAAAGCCTAGAGAAATCCCACACTAGAGAACTAAAAGCACAGCTGAAAACCTTAGAACAATTAGAAGCAAATGCACGTAAAAGGAGTAGACGGCAGGCAATAATCAAACTTAGAGCTGAAATCAATACAATTGAAACAAAAAGAACAATACAAAGAATCAACGAATCTAAGAGTTGGTTCTTTGAGAAAGTCAACAAGATAGATAAAACCCTTATCCAAACTAACCAAAAAGCAGAGAGAGAGAGTATCCAAATCAAAAAAATCAGAAATGAAAAGGGGGACATAACAACAGACCCCCAGGAAATACAAAGAATTATCAAGTCATACTTTGAAAATATATATTCCACAAAAATGGAAAACCTAGAAGAAATGGACAGCTTTTTGGACAGGTCCAAATTAAATGAAGATTAGATTAATTACCTCAACAGACCTATAACCCTAAAGGAAATTGAAGCTGTCATTAAAAAGCCTCCCAAGTAAAAAAAGCCCAGGTCCAGAGGGTTTCAGTGCAGAATTCTACCAGACATTCAAAGACATTACTCCTCAAACTATTTCACAGAGTAGAAACTGAAGGAATGAATATTGCCAAATTCCTTTTATGAGACCACAGTTACCCTAATATCCAAGCTACTCAAAGATACAACAAAGAAAGAGAATTACAGACCAATTTCCCTCATGAATATTGATGCGAAAATTCTCAACTAAATTTTGGCACACTGTATACAACAATATATAAAACATATCATCCCCCATGACCAAGTAGGCTTCATCCCAGAAATGCAGGGGTGGTTCAACATACGAAAAACCGTAAATGTCATCCATCATATAAACAAACTGAAGGAACAAAACCACATGATCATATCCTTAGACATTGAAAAAGGCCTTTGACAAAATCCAACACTCCTTTATGATAAAAGCCCTGGAGAGATCAGGAATACAGAAAAAAATATCTCAATATAATAAAGGTGATTTACAAGAAGCTAACAGCCAACATCAAACTTAATGGAGAAAAACTCAAAGCAATCCCACTATAATCAGGAACTAGACAAGGATGTCCTCTCTCCCCTTATCTATTCAATATAGTTCTCGAAGTTTTAGCTAAAGCAATAAGAGAATGAAAGGAGATTAAGGGGATACAAATTGGAAAAGAAGAGGTGAAACTATCTCTATTTGCAGATGATATGATCGTATACATAAGTGACTCACAAATTCTACCAGGGAACTTCTACAGCTGATAAACACCTTCAGCAATGTAGCAGGATACAAGATTAACTCAAAGAAATCAGTAGCCCTTCTATACACTAAAGATAAAAGGGCTGAAAAAGAAATAAGGGAAACATCACCTTTTATAATATAGCTGCAAATAGCATTAAATACCTTGGAGTAACTATAACCAAAGATGTAACAGATCTATTTCACAAAAATTTTAAATCACTGAAGAAAGAAATTGAAGAGGCTATCAGAAAATGGAAAGCTCTCCGATGTTCCTGGATAGGTAGGATCAACATAGTAAAAATGACAATCCTACCAAAAGCAATCTACAGATTCAATGCATTTCCCATCAAAATCCTAACACAATATTTTATGGACCTTGAAAGAAAATACTCAACTTGATTTGGAATAACAGAAAAGCCAGGATTGCCAAAACAATTTTGCTCAACAAAAACAACCTCAGGAAGCATCACCATCCCCGACTTCAAGCTATACTATAGAGCTACAGTAATAAAAACAGCCTGGTACTGGCATAAAAACAGACTTGTGGATCAATGGAATCGAATTGAGGATTGGGGAATTAACCCAAAAACCTATGAACACTTGATCTTCGACAAAGAGGCCCAAAATATTCAATGGAAAAAAGATAGTATCTTTAACAAATGGTGTTGGCATAGCTGGATGGTAGTGTGTAGAAAAATGCAAATAGATCCAAGCCTGTCACCCTGCACAAAACTCAAATCCAAGTGGATCAAAGACCTCAACTTAAACCCAGCCACTCTGAACTTAATAGAAAAGAAAATGGGAAATACCCTCCCAACGACAGCCTATAGAATGGGAAAAGATTTTCACCAATCCTACAAATGATAGAGGACTGATCTCTAAAATATATAAAGAACTCAAGAAACTAGAGCCCAAAACCTTGAATAACCAATCAAAAAATGCAGTTTAGAACTAAAAAGGGAATTCTCAGCAGAAGAATTACAAATGGCTGAAAGACACTTGAAAAAGTGCTCAACTTCTTTAGCCATCAGAGAAATGCAAATCAAAACAACTTTGAGATACCACCTAACACCTGTTAGATTGGCTAAGATAAAAGACACAGATGACAGCCTATGCTGGAGAGGTTGCAGAGCAAGGGGAACATTCCTCCATTGTTGGTGGGAGTGTAAGTTTGTTCAGCTACTCTGGAATGCAGTATGGCGGTTTCTCATAAAACTGGAAATCACTCTCCTCAAGGATCTAGCAATACCACTTCTGGGTGTATACCCTAAAGATGCACACTCACACTCCAAAGGCATCAGCTCAACTATGTTTATAACAGCTTTATTTGTAATAGCAAGAACCTGGAAACAACCTAGATGCCCTTCAACTGAAGAATGGATTAATAAACTGTGGTATATCTACACAATGGAGTACTACTCAGCAGTAAGAAAAATGATATCTTAAAATTTGCAGGCAAATGGATGGATTTGGAGAATATCCTCCTGAGTGAGGTCTCACAAACCGAGAAAGGTAAGACGGGTATGTACTCACTCATTAGTGGCCTCTAAACAAAAAAGCAAAAAGCAAAGCATGTCCAAGCTGCAAACCACAACCACTGAACAGTTTGGGATCTGAAACACCTTGGACTGGCACCTGGGATGCCACTCCCTGTAGAGGAACACCTGACTCAGTCTTGATGTTGAGGTGAGGAACCTGGATCTGCCAGGAGTGGATGCTGAACTAAGCCATATTGGGACTTTGGGACCTCCTGCCCTTGCTGGGGAGGAGATGGGGAGATGTGGAGAAGAGAGAGTGACTGGAGGGGGTGGGACGGGGAAGGGACCTTGAACAAGGATATACATGGATAGAAAATGTAACTTTATTCAAAATTAAAAAAAGAAATAACTGAAAGCCAATTATGCATTATTAATATTCCATAAAAAGGCAAGCATCTGCCTCTTGTGAGCTAATCCAAGTTTTTGATGGACTTACATCTTTATCTTAGAACTCCTTCATCTTGAGTTGATTAATCTCTAAACCCTACACATACATCTTTGTTTCAATCGTTTTACAAATCTTGCCAAATAGTTAATTATCCATAAATACTCAAGTGCATTAAATGACCATGAGGAAGAAAAGCAGGAAACGGGTTCCAGGCCTCTGTGTGGGTGTGTAACATATACTTGTCACAGAGAGGTTCTTCAGCAATACCTCTCCTGAAAACAACAGTTAATAAAGCAAGTAAAATATCACATGTATGCTTGCCTTTAAAAGTTCAAAGCCAGCCAGAAGTAAACTATTTTACATTACCTGTTGCTGCTTATGTATCATCAAGATTTTTTTCTTAAACATTGGTTAGTGACTATTTCACAAGAGTAAATAGACGAAGAAGTATCCCCCATGCTAACATATGGGTTGTGTGTACCTAAGTTCTCCGTGGGCATCATGACCAGAGCTTGTCAACATGCTTCCTCCAGACCTTAGTGCAGGCTTGTCAACTCTGCACTCAGTGAGAATTCTGACCAAATAGGTTTAAATTGTGCATGCTGAATGGCTGTGTCACTGCTCTAAGTGACAGATTTCTATCATCACATTCAGATGCTCTTACACACATGACCCAGATAAAGTTACTCTGCTTAATACCTCATCTTAAAAAGTCATCCACATCAGAAGTATTTCGAACACCCATTAGAATTCCTTTCTAATGAATATTCCCTTCACTATGTCCCCCAGGCCAACACTCATGAAGTCTGCATCAGGTGCTACCCTTGTCATCTCTGGTGGGTGTAGGCATATCACTTAGGTTACATACTTCATGGCTGCTTTGGTCAATGTTGGTTAAGAAAGGTAGGCAAAGAACCAAGCCAACATCAGAAACAGACATATACTTTGCACTATTTATGTGGCTAAAGATGTTATATTTGTGAGTATAAACTGAACCTAAAGTATTGCCCAGGCCATTACAGAAAATATGCAAACCTTCTTTTGTACTATAGAATGAGAGATATACTCACAGCCTTGAAGACCTTTGCAAGACCCAAAGGTATACTGTGAAATCACTGCTTAGGTAAAAATAATGGTCTTCTAATTTTCTGTTCTTTTGTTACCTAGCGGGTAGAAGGATTTAATGTATAAAAGAATAAATAAATTAATGGAAGACACACAGTATTGAAGAGTTTATGCATACTAACAAATTTAATATTTCTTGTCTGAGAATGTGAGAGTCATTTAAAAGAAATAGTATTTGACACAGAAACATACCACTATTTAAAAAAAAAAACCAAAACAACAACAACAAAAAAAAAACTACAGTTTTACAAAGAAAGTGTTTCTATTTACCAAATCATACATTTCCCTCACTGTAAGGAGTGCCAGCTACTAAATAGGTTTTCAGCATAAACAAATGAGATCAGTATTTTACAGTAATTTCTTTTATGTATTATTGAGGATTAAACTCAGAGTCTTGAATATGCTATACAAGTAATCTACTACTGACTAATACCCTGACCAGGCTAAAATAATTTTCAACAACTCAGCCTAAATAGTATTAGAACCTACTTCTTATAGCTACATTTAATACCTATGTTATCATATAGTACTAGCATAATTATTAAAACATAAAATATCCCAAACAGTATATTTAAACAAGAAAACCATAATATAAATAGGTAGGCTACAACACAACTGAGAATTCAAAAGTTTTGATTAAAAGTTAAATAATTTTCCTTGCATGTATGCCTAAATCAGTAGCCTTCTAAAATATTAGTTAGAAAAGACAGCTTGTAAAGAAGTTGTTATTTCGACCACAGGACTTCCTTTCTTCTGGAAACAATGTCAACAATACCTCTGCAGAGCTGCAGTATCCAAAGCAATCTACCACACAGAGGCATCTTAGGTGTTTCTGTGGGAATTCTTTGCTGTGGGCTATTTGTATACCATGTGAAGATGCACTGCTGTGATTGGTACAATAGCTAGACAGGAGGCATAGGTGGGGCTTCAAGGCAGAGAGAGAACTCTGGGAAGAAGGCAGAGTTGCCAGCAAGCTGCTGAGGAAGCAGCATGAGCAGTACTGAGAGATGAGGTAACAAGCCACATGACAGAAGGTAGACTAAAATAAATGGGCTAAGTTATAAGAGCTAGTGGTATAAGCCTAAGCTACAGCCAAGCTTTTATAATTAATAATAAACCTCTGTGTCATTATTTGGGAGTTCTGGTCTACAACAGCAGACCTCCACCTTCCAGGAATCCCTCTCTCCAAGCAAACCCAGTTAAAGGATGGAACAGTGCTGAGGATACAGCTCAGCAGCAGGTGCAGAAAACAGGCCTTCTTACCAGCTTTAACTAAAGCTCAGTGTGAATGCTGACCTGAATGATAGAAATAAGCACTCATGTCACTTCTTATCTTCATGAAGCATTGCAAAGGAATTTATCAAGACATAATACCTGAGATATTTCTAGACAATCCTTTTTCAAAGTACTATAGCAGTCCTGGGGTGATATATTGAGATTAAGTCATAGCAGGAAGAGGGGTCCAGTATGCTAGGCAGTTTGAAAAAAAGATATTCTAAGATCAGAAAAAACTGGCCACATGATTGGGGGGTTTGAAAAGATAAAAAGCAAAAGATAATAGGTAAAAACTTCAATAAACAGTTCTACTCTGTCTCCCATATGTGCAACCGGGTTCAATGGCCACAAGAAAAATAACAAAAAAACAACCTAGATCTGTCTGAATCAATCTCATGATTAATCATATTAACAAAATATGACCCAGATTGTTAATAACCTCATTTAAAATCATTAAGAATGAAAAGAGCAGAAACATCTAAATTTGAGATCACACCTGTTAGTAATTTCTTGAGGCTCTGGGTTCCTATTCAGTACAGTCAATTTTACTTTATAAGACTTGGTTTTTCACATTAAGAAAACTGTGGAATATATAGTCATGCAGTGTTTATGTCTGTAAACTGTGCCTCATTTGGATCGCAAACTGGTTTCAAATCCTGTTTGCTTATTGGTGCTATGACCACAGCCAATTCCAAAAGCCCTGAGTCCCAGTTTCCTCCCTGTTACAGGGAGAGCTAGGATCACTGAGTAAAGTGCTTGCTGTGCAGGCTGAGGTTCTGAGTCTATGGCCTCAGCAACCATGCAAAGAGCTGGTCAAGGAGACACCTGAATGTGACTGTGGTGCTGGAGAAGGAGGAGAGAAACGGGAATTGAGGGTTTTGCTGGCCAGTGCCCTGCTGCACTGGTGATCTTCTGGGTCAATGAGAGGCCGGATTCAAAAGCAAGGTGGGAGCAAGTGAAGCAAGTGAATACATATTCAGTGTTAACCTATGTCCTCCACATACACATGCACAGATGAGCGAAATCACACATATAAACACAAGAGAGAGGGAGGGACGGAGGGGGAGAGAGACAGTTTTCAAGGGTTTACTGTGACAAGTGAGGCCAGGCAATACAGGAAGCAGACAATAAAAGCTGTCTTGTTATTGATATTATAAAATATATAAAACAGTGTCACAATGTCAGATAATTATTATGATCTAAATATCCATTTTTAGTTACCCCTGTTGGGAGCTTTCTAAATATTAGACACATCAGTAATTACAATGATGAAATTCATTCCTTCAACTGTTCTGCTTTAGTTATTATACAGGGAAAGGCAAAAAGAAGTTAAGATATCCAGATGATAGACTCCTCTATTACAACTTATTGATCTGTAAAAAATAAAGTGAAAATATACATCTTATACAAGTTACAAAGCCCCTGGTTTAAGAAATAATCCAGTCCTAAGATAGGCATTTTTAAATGCTTGGTCATGTATGTTCACATATGAACTTTATTAAAGTACCTGCCACAGCTTATCAGAAGTTTCAGTGGTAGAATGTGAGACTTTTCAATCCACTATTGAGTTCCAAATAAGGACAGAATACCCTGCCATTTTTCTATCTGTAATATCTATGTCTTCTCGTTGGTGGCAACTAATATCCTTGCTTACAGAGCACTGGCTGAGTCATTCTTGGGTGTATCTTAAAGGTAAAGGATAGTTACGGGGTAGTCAGAGCCTACAAAATGTTCTGCTTCATGGTTACACAGGAGTGCTTGATGACCAAGGCGCCTGCTGCTGGCCTGGAGCCTTGTAAAGGGAAGGCCTTGAAGGAGGAGAAAGGAAGGGTCAAGTCGAACCCTTTTCTGGGTAGGAGCCTTCAGAGACACCTACAAAGCATTTTGGAAATTGAAGATAAGTCCTTAACTACTCATCTAAAATAGTCATTCCTTGCAGAACACTGACAAATTCTAAGAGATATAACTTGAGTTCACACCAAGCAAAAGCTACATTATATTTCTAATCATGACTAGCAGCTGAGGCTGGTATAGACACACTCTCAGTAGACATCCTTATTCTTTATAAAACTGTTCAAAGACTATAGGATAGTTGAAATAGTCTTGTGGCCACAAAATCAGTAAAATATCAAAACATCCAGTACACTTTGTTTTTCAAATAGTCTTTGCTATTGTACTTCTAAAAATGTTCCTTCTAATGACAGTAGAACCAAGCCAGAAAGAACATGCACACAGTGGATATATTTTAAAAATGGTGTGATTGTATTGTATCAGCTCTATTGCACTGCATCCAATATGAACATACTGCCAATACCTATGTGCTTAAATACAAATCACAACATGTAAGAAAGAGAGAGAGAGAGAGAAACCCAAACAAAAATACTTCATGAACCAGATCCCATAAAAGAGAGCACTTGGTAAGACACAAATCCATGTAACTTGTTAGTGCTCATGAAGTATGTGAAGGACAACGGATGGAGTAGTGGACAGCCTGGAGTCCAGGCAATAGCAGAAGGAAAAGGTGGGAAGATTAACAACAAACTGTATTTTTTTTCTCATACCTATCACAATGCTATCTAAGATAGGGCATATGCTGCTAGCCACTTCCAGGCCATAGTTAATAACAGAGAGTAAATAGATCCCTATCCTGTTCCCTGGAGACCATGGGACAGGCAGTTGATGGCTGAGTTTCCATGCACTCACACAAGCATCTGCACCCTTTCCCTGACCTATACATACACAACTCTCCCGTGTTAGCAGAGCCTTCAGCCAGACTTCCCTTTGGTCTGATCCTCCCTTATCCCTGTACTGCTACCATACACCTGTGCTCCCAAGCCCTATGAGCTAACCCTGCTACTAAGGTCTCCCCTTCCTTTCAGCAGACTCCCATCAAGTAGAGTGTAATGGACATAACCTTGGATTACATCTTTCTTCAGTTGCTTCACATAGCAGAGAGAACAGATGCCCATGAGAATCAGTTGATCAGTCTTGCCATGCTAAGAGAGAGAAACTTCTAGAGCATCAACAAAAACATGCCAGGCAGTATCTATAAGTATCCCCACACAACAGAAGTGACTGGATGGCTTTACCTGTGTTTTCTGGCAGTGTTCTCCTGGCTTTCTCTTTATTTTCTCCATTGAATTCCTTCTACTATACTCTGAGATCTGCAACTTCATCATAACAGTTTTCAGATGTCGCACCCATGGAAGCCTTTCACACTCAAAAAGCTATTGCAAATGCCAGGGAAGTTTTGTTTATGTGTAGGTTATAATTGTCAATCGTTACTATAACAAAAATTAAAGCTAGGGAAAGGTTAAATGCTTATTTCACCTAAAACAAAATTCTATTACATATTAACACAAATTATAGATCTTTATGGAACTTTATTTTCCACAACAAAACAGTGAGATTGACACATTTACATTTTTTGCAAATCTCTTCAATGTCTGTTTATCGTAAGACAGGTGGGTTTTCTGCATTCATGGGCTGTGATGTTTTGACTGAAGAATGTTTAAAGAAAATAAAATATGTGATGAAAAAAAGGAGACAATTATACTTTTCTTTGTCATCACATCAAAATTTATAAATATCCTTTCTGAAACCATATATATGTATTTAACATTTTATATTATATTAAAACCCACTTGTCCATCTTGCATTTTGAATAATTATTTTATCTCTATGTGATCTTGACAAACACCTCAAAATAGATAATATGATCCTGAAAATTCAAAAAAAAAACAATGGACAGTATTCACTGTCAATATTAAAGCAATCAATAGTCAGACCTAAAGTTTATGCCCACTGTGATACAATCATTTGGTTCTTGGATAAAGTGTCGGGTAGGAGTGCAGAGTGTAGCAGCTCTCACAAACGGGCTCACTGGCTTCTGTGTATCTTCCAAATGTTGGTGCACGTATGTGGTATCAAAAAAAATCACATCCATTAATATAATCCTTCACCTGAAGAAGGGAGACTTTAAAAAGGGAGAAGCTTGTACCAGGTATGGCGGTGTACACCTTTAATCCCAGGACTAGGGAAGCAAAAGTGCAGGGAAATCCTTGTGGGTTCCAAGCCACCTTGGTCTACATACTGAATTCTAGACCAGCCAGGGCTATATAATGATTCCATCTCAAAAACAAGAAATACATGGATACAAGAAACTTTCTAATGTAGTGAAAACAAATATAATTTTAGAAAAGCTTGTTCATTTTAATGTCTGTGTTTACTAAAGCACTCTAATGCGAGGAAGCAAAGGCTTCTCTCAGTGCTCTTCTGAGTACAGTGGGTCATAGGAAAAGCTGGATGATGAAGCTCGTTCCTAAAACTACTGCACACACTCAAACAGGAGACAGATAGCTGGCTTGCTTGCTGTGAACCTTCCCACTGTCTCACACACGTGAAAGGATGGATCCTGAAGGTGAAGATTCAAAACATAGAGCTTACTGCTTTTTCAACAGCAATCTTCAATGAAACTGATCGTTCCCCCAATGTGAAGTGGTGCTTCTTCCTTGATATGCTAAAGGATGAGCACAATTATGCCCACACTGCTTCTATACACAGTAAAAAAGAAAAATAACAACAGTCTTGAGGTTCTAGTCTCAAACACAGTTCAAAGTACAGTTTCTGAATATGTCTACCATGTCCTAGATATAGTAGAGCTCTCCTGAGTACAGGGCCCAGGAGTGATGGGACTGTCAGCACTCAAGAGTTGAGAGGTACAGCTGACTCCCTGCTGCTCTTTCCCCTTTGGCTTTTGCAACCTAGTTAAAGACTCTAACTTTCCCAATCCCAGTTCTAGGATCCTTGGAGCATTCCATAGAGACTGAGTGTGGGATGGAGATATTTGCTGGCAGCCTCGGGACTGCAGGGAACAACAGAAACAGTTCATCACAGTCAGAGCCCAGCGCAAGGGTACTTCTTATTAGTTGTAAGGCAGAGACTCTCTGTGTGGAAAGAAACTTGAGATGATGCAAAGGTACTCTACAAACTAGCAAGGCCACTGTCTTCAAAGGAAAAACTGGAAAAATCAGATGGTAAGAATAGGAGACAACAGCTCCTCCCCTAAAAGGGGTAACTGGATGCCCTTGCTGTACCTTAGCTCTCCTCTGTCACTGAGCTTAACACATGGTCTTTTCACACCAAATACCAATTTCCCTTGTCAAAGGCATTTAATTAAATTATTGGAAAACCTGAAAGCAATATATCGCATTACTCTTCAAAGGAGGGTGTGTGTGAAGGGAGGAGGATATAAATGAAAATATAAAACCAAAAATATGAACAAGGGTTACTCTCAATAAAAATATCATCATGACCTCCCTTTTACTAGCAATCGTTAAAATTCCTATGAAAAATGACTACAAACCAAATTACTCCGTGTGTATTAGTGGTTATAATCCTAATGCAAAGAAGAAAATATGGGCTGAGGTTTTCATTCTTGTCTAGTGACATTTGAAGGTTTTCATAGTGCTTACATATGCTCTCTATGAGCCACAAAGCCACCATGAGACAGGTAGAAACCATATGTAGTCTACAGAAAAAAAACCAGGTTTCAAGGAAGTTAGCTAACTTAGCCCAAACTGAAAGACGGGAAGCAGCACAAGCTATTTCACAAATTAAATCTTACACTGAACTTGAACTATGAAGCATTAAATACACACAGCAACAATTTAAGTATTTTGTTACAAATTAATAATTATTTATATTACTAAGCTTTTGGTCCCAGAAACAAATATGTAATATTAGTATATATAAACAGGAAAGAAATGTTTTTGTGCAAGTGCCTTCACAAACAATAACAATCTTCCTAATCAATAATGTAACAAAAGTTCTAATGTATATAACCACCACTGTCATCATCATCATCATCACCATCTTGTAACAAGACACATAATTCAAATGTGTTAAAATTATGGGTACACATTTCAAGTATCTATGTTTTTAATTACATTAAAAATAATTGAACATAAGCTCAAGCTTTTTAACAGCCAAAGCATCTTCGTTAGGGCTCCATAGCGAGCAGTCTGAAGAGAACCGCATCCAGGTATGCTATCACAAACTCACTACTTGATATCTGCTTAGGTTATTTGAGATAACATTAATTTAAAAACCACCTACCTCACAATCAAAAATATAAAACCCAAGAAAGCTCACAAACCAAAGGCAGAAGATAGATGGCTACCTGTCTATCATGTAAGCAAATCTATTCTATTGGGTGAACTATATAAAATTTCTAATTTTGATTATATTAAGTGAGGATCATATGGGTCAAAGGGACATTTTTCATTTTATTTAATAGCCTTTTTGCTTATAAAAATATCATGAATTTGTAAGAATATCAAATTGCATAAGCGAAAAAATATAGCCACAATAAGGTATATCACTAGAACTACTTAAGACTCATATTTTAAAAGTGAAGCTTCTCAGTATGGAGCTGCACACTTGTAATTTCAGCACTCTGAGGACTAAAGCAGAGGATCAAGAGTTCAAGGCTAGCCTGAACTACATTGAGGATAACATAACCCAAGCTACACAGTAAGAGCCTGTTTTGTTAAAAAGGAAAAAAAAATTAAAATGCTAAATCCTTTAATTTATATCAAAAAATTCTATTCACCTAGTAGTACTAATAATTCAACACTCAAAGCATGTGTAGTATGGCTACCTTACTCTGGTAGTGGCAAGAAAATGGGATGACATTTACCTAACTTCCTTAATGTGCTTTGCCACTTTATGTTTGAAATTAAAATATCAGATCCCTGTAGTTGTCACTGGAATTTCTTAAAGTAAAATGCTTTACATTTCAAGTCTTGCTATGTTTCCAAAAGTAAATAGTTTTCCTCTTATTAAGAAATGTATTCAACGATGTACTGGGTGACGGAACAGACCAACTTAGATTTATGGATCTGATGCTCTTGCTGTCTGCTCTGCTCTTCTATGGCCCAAGTTACCAAAGCAGACGCATCAAAAATTCTTTTACTTTTCCAAACAGTGAACCTAAATTGTACAGACACTTCTAAGAATAAGTGAGATTCTCATACAACATACAATTTATTGTTCATTGAGTTAAAACAAATTATTTCTTTTGAAGGATAATCCAGTTCCTTTTGAAGTTTCCTCAGAATCTGTCATATGTATTTAATAAATTAGGCTGCTCACAGACAGAAAAAAGTCTTCTGCCATATGTTAAGGTAAAGGCCTTCTCTCACCATTAATGTCAGTTCTAATAGCAAAGGGTCACTGACATGGATGAATATAATGTTCATTCTTCTACTATAGTTGACACTCAATTAAAACTCAAAGTGTTGTTCATCATTCATTTGTTTATTACTGCACACTATTAAATGGACACAAGAAAATATAAAGAATAAGGCTATGAAAAATAGAAATTAACTTTACATAGTCATACTCTATCAAAAGTAAAAAAAAGCATCATTATTAGAAGTAAATCTTTACGTGACATTTTACAATGATGGAGCATGTCATGCTAGATCTTGACTTCTTTCTAGAATCATTAGGAATGGCAATCTTAAAAAAACTTCAAACGTTGCCAGGTCATGTCTTAACTGGCACAAATAATTCTTTTCCCATCTAAATTCATTTCATGCTACTACATGAGTCAAAATTAAACACCTTGTAGTTACTGAAAACTGGATACTGGCAGAGGTAAACACCACAATTATAAAATAGGAAAATGTGTATGCCCAGTTTGCACATACTTCTGTTTCTTCTAGTTATAGCTAGAGGTGAAGGTCGTCCTCCTATGTAAACAGAAATACTAGTGCCTTCATAACTAGAAGAAAATCATAAATATGTCCTTAGTGTTAGTGTGATTATCTATAACCAAGCTCTTTCAAGAGAAAAATAAAAAGGTGTGAAGCCTAATATCTACTCCAAATATTCCATTAGACAAATTGCTATTAACTTTTAAAAGAAATTGTTAAAATTTTCATGTGCTTTAATTGAAACAGAATTATATAACTGAAGCAAGTCAATTATAGCACCTTTTCCTACATTCAGTTAAAAAATATAATTTTCTTACATTTTATTTGAAAGTAAATTGAATTAAACAGGCCTCACTGGCATTGTTTTTCCTGACAAAGACAGTTTCAGAAAAAAAATTAAGAAACAATATTTTTTAAAAATCTAAATTCAGATGCCATCTGATCCATCGGTGAAAGAGTTAACATTCAACTGAGCTGAACCGAGCTTCTGATGCATTACATTTCTCACAAGCTGCCTTACAATGAGCTGAGCAAGTATCAACTGTAATTTGATCCAGGAGTTTATGGGGGAAAAAAATAACTGCACATTCTCAACATGCACATTTAATAAAAATCTGTTTTAAGAGAAACATATCCAATAAACACAATTTAAGGCGTATTTAATTGTTTGATGAACTTCAAACCTGCAATCCCTTTGCTTTCCTGATGCTCTCAAATAAAACAGGAGAAAGGAGGAGGGGAAACAGCTTCACTGCGGGGAAAAGAGGCTTGAAAAACAACTTTGATTGGCACTTGGCCTGACCCACAGAGGAAGAAAAACAGTTTTTGGACAAAGAGCGCAAATATTTGAGCTTGCTTATTTATGTGCTTGCTTGTTTTTTCCTTAATACATAAAGAACAATCCTAAAGTGACTGTAGATAGGGAAATTGACAAAAAAAAAACCCACTGTAATCATCTTAGCTCGCAGATATGCACAGCTCAGCAATTTTAATTCATTGGTGCTGGACAAACAGAAGCACCTCACCTAATGATCTCACTTCATGCAATGTAAAAATTGAGTGTGGAGTCCGAAACGGATTATATTATTCAAGGAGGCTGTTCAGATCTGTTAAAAACTCTTCTGCGCCTACAGGGACATTTTGTCACCCTTTCTCTCCCTGCATCCCCATCCCCCACGGGGCGATTAAGCCAAGTAAGCGAAACAATACTGAAGCAAACTTTCTATCAGTCACTCTGGAAAGCAATAAGCCGATCCTGGGTCGGATTTTCTGGCTCCACACCGCGATGGGGGACGGTAAAGGGGGCGAACCCACGTCCACTTCAGCTTCCACCTCCACCAACCCCAGCCGAAGGCACTGGAAGGACGAACAGCGTTTCGTTTCCCATGAGCATAAAGTTCAAAATGCTTTCACGGTGCCTTTCGGGACCCACAAAGAGAATGTCAAAAGGGGGTGCCGGGGCACGGTAGGCCGGGCATAAGGGACTCAATCAAAGAAAATAGCCCCCAGAGTCAGCCTCGGCGGACAGGGAGCCAGGCTCCTGCAGACCAGACGGGCTGCAGTGATTTCAGGCCAACCTCCATCCCCAGCCGAGCCGGTCCCTCCCAGCATCCCAGCATCCCTTCAGCCTCGGGGCAGACCCGGTGGCAGCCCAAGGCCGGGTGTGGGGACCCCGCGGGGGGACCCTTCCCGTCCGGCCCCCCTTGATCTCCGGCCGGACCCTGACCACGGGGAGCGCCTTGCCGCCGGACGCGGACGCGCCGTACCTTCCGCAGCACTTTCCGGCAGTTGGTGCAGAGCAGGTAGTTGGCCGAGGCCGACGCGCTGCTGCCACCGCGGTTCATCGCGCTGACGCCGGGTTGTCACCGCGGATGCTAGCGGAGGGCTGCTTCAACGTCCTCTTCCCAGGGGGTCGGGCGGCAGCTACAGCGCAGCGGCTGCCCGCGCGAGCTCGGCGGGGACGGCGGCCGTGGCGCTCACCCGTTCGTTGTTCCTCCCGCCCCCATTGCCAGACCCCCGCCCCGCCAGCCAGGACGAGCAGCCCCGGTTGTCTCCGAGCCTCAGTGCAGCCCCGCCCCCGCGGCCAGCCGCCTTCAGGGCTGCCGCGCTGGGAGCCGCCCCCTCCCGCCAATCAGACAGTGCCGGCCACGCCCTCTTCCGCACCCGCAGCCAATGAGCGGTGTCGGCCAATCGCGGGAGGCGAGAGCACCTCGAATCTCCGGGCAAGTTAAGTTTATCTCTGGGGCTCAGAGCTGAAGGGTGACCACTGGTTAGTTAGGTAGCGGGTTGGGAGGGACTCCGGTCTGCCAATGAAAAGCGGAGGGTGTGGTGTATGCAAATGAGCCTGGGCTCTAGCGCCACCCTCAGGACAAGACGCGCCCCCTCTGCGGTGTTGGGGGCAGAATGACGTGAGATTAAATAGCTGGAAGCTAGGGCTCGCTAGAGGATCTGAGACCGAGCTAAACATTTCCTGATCTCTCGAGAGCCGGCAGGGTGGACGCTGGAACGTTCCTTCCTCCGGGGCAGTGGTTCGGCTTTCTCTCGGCTGAAATCTAAGAATAGCTGTGAGGAAGACTGCGGTCTTGCACCACTTCGCACCAGAGATCTTAAAGAACTTTATGCTTCACTCTGTGACTCTTGTGCGAAAGACCTGAGGCTTTAGGGGTAGAGGCCTGAGTTCTATACAGCTAGTGGAGTTGAGGACCCGGAGACACAGCTTTGTTTTTCTTCTCTTTGACGATCTTTCTCACAACAAAGAAAGTTTCTTTATCTATTATGAACAGCACAGGGGTTCTTACACACACACACACACACCACACTTCTCTCCGAGGCAGCTACTTAGAGATGTGCAGAGCACAACAATCCCTGCTTGGGAAGACAGGTTCTGAGTAGTGTTGCCATTTAAAACGATTGGACTGGCCCTTCCTCTTTAAAGCTGACTACTGTGAGTCAGGGTTTAGCTTCTATGTTCTGGAGACAGAAGTCACTGCGGAAAGCTCTGTTGGCACGATGCCCAGGAGAGTCATGGAGCCAGGTACCCTAGGAATCAACCATGGAACAGAATTGCAAACCAGACTCCCGGCAGCCTGTTCCCCAGTGAGAACAAAGACCGCGCAGGGCGGGCACCTGATTGGTGCCGGGTGATCACCGGTGTCACGGGACCCTTGACTGGGTGCCTCTGCCACTAGCGCAGAGCACCAGGCTCCCAGGAACTGCAGTTCCCCAGCCAGCCTCGGCGGTGACTGCACCGCACTGCGTGCTATGACATCACCTGTTTTTGCTCTTGAGAACTTAATCTGTATTCTCGGCTTCTCCTTTTCTAAAGGTCTCGAGTATGTCAGGATTTGTGAAGGCCTGCAGTTTACTGAATGTTATCTGTGGAGATGATTTAAAAGAACTGAGCCACCAGTTTACATGTCTTTTTTATTTTTGCTGTTGTTTTTTGGTTTTTGTTTTTGTTTTTAATTTAACACACTACTGTGCCTTAGGGGTTTAATATTGTATGAGGCAAAATCCAGAAGGCGTACTTGGAGGAGCTCGCTTTTACCGTAACAAAGCCATTAGACCAAACTGTGCGTTAGTTCAAACTACCAATCTCTTCCATCCTCAACATTTGTCTCTCTTCCATCCCCTTTAGAGACCTGCACCATGAACAAGCCCACAAGGAACAAAGGAAATGGAAATCTGCCCGCATTGGGTTTAAATAGACTGGAAAACCCCAAGGGTCTAGGTGATACGGTTAGGTAAGTGTGAAGGTCTGTTTAGATAGTGATAGCTAGCAAAGGCTGGATAGACCTACATAGCCTAGAATAGCAGTGGTTTGAGTAAGATGCTAAACATTCAGGTAAAGGAAATCATAAATGCAAGAAAACTCAATGAAGGAAGAGATTACTGCATGCCCTTCATTGTAGAGAAGAAATCTAGGCAGAAAGTCAGCAAGGCAGTTTTTCTGAAAAATGAAACACACATGTGTTCCCATTTTGCTGAATTTCTTGGGCTATATTCCTGGCTGGATCGATCTCTCTCTCTCTCTCTCTCTCTCTCTCTCTCTCTCTCTCTCTTCCCCACCATATAGCTCCAGCTGTCCCAGAACTCACTATGTAGACCAGGCTGGCCTTAAAGCTTATATAGACTCATTGCCTCTTGTTCCCAATGCTGTGAATAAAGGATTGCATGGCCATGCACCTTAGTCTATCTTACAAAGCCAACTTTCGGTGAATACATATTAAAGCAAAGGAGAAATTAGTGCTTCATCCTTCATAAAAGGATGAAATGAATTTAGTGTAGATTGAATTTTCCTCAAATAGTAGTTTTACTTCAAATTGTTTTCTAATATTTTCACAATATTAGAAATTTAATAATTTCCCCCTTTTTCCAATCTAACAGCAAAGAGGTCTTTTACATTCATTACTAAATAAATCCCAAGAAATGCTAGCCATTTTGGCACAACTAATATCCTCTACCTAAGATTACTAAAGGAGGTTTGGTCAACCACACCTGCCTTTGATATCAGTCTTGCCTTTAGCACCATTTATTCTATAAATCATGTACTGCACTGTGACATTTCTTTTTGTTGTTTTTTTTGTTTTGTTTTGTTTTTAAGTTTTGTTTCTTTACACAGCCCTGGTTGTCCTAAAAGACCAGGCTGGTCTTGAACTCAGAGATCTGCCTTCCTCTGCTCCCTAAGTGTTGGGATTGAAGGTGTGCAGCGCCATGCCTGGCTTGTGTGTGTGCCGTTTCTTATATTGAAGCATGGTATGGTATGGTCTACGCATGCTCAGCATCCACAAGTCAGTCTCAGCACTGAGCACTAGCTGTCCTGGTCCTTAGGCTATGGCTTCCATCCTACTCGTTCTCTCTCGGAAGAATCAGCTTCTAGAAACCCCCACTTTCTCTTCAGCTCTTTACAAATTGAGGCCTTCCTTCATGTACCAGCTGGCTTGGCCAAGAGACTGAGACTTGCAGTGATTTACCAATCCAGATCATCCTGAGCACTTGAAGGGAAAGAAGTGACAGCCAGTTGTTTTCATTTTACTCAAATGGGAAGAAATGTCAATCTTTTGTTGTCTAATGTGTCCAAAATAGGAAAGAAGTTTAAAAATCAGACATAGGTGAAACTTGCTACCAATGTGGAGAGTTACTGATTGTGACTTTTCTATTGTGTGCATATGTTCACATCAGGTTCACATCCTAGAGGTCACAGGACAGCTGTGGGAGTCAGTGCTTTCCTTCTGCCATGTTGGGTCCAGGGGCCAACCCAGGGTCATGAGGCTTGGGGGCCAAGTGCTTTCACCCTATCTGATTTTCCATTAAAAACTTAGATGATGCTTTATTAAATATTTTTACATGATTTGAAATTCATGTCATAATTTTACTGATTTTGAAATAATCTTTCATATGCGACATTTTCTTTACAAGGTATGCATTAAGTAATAGGGCTTGGATGCACCATTACTCCATAACTACTTTGCCATTACTCTATGACTAAATTTTTTACATTGTTTCTGAGTGTTGTAATGCTGTGCTAAACTTCCTTATATATTAGTTTTTGCTAGCATTTCTCATTGCTAGGAAGAGAATTTCAGAGCATAGGGATACAGATATATTTTAAGGGTCTTGAACACTTGCTAAGCATATTTTGTGGAAAGGTTTGAGAAAAACCACAGTGAGAGCAGCTATTGGAATCCCCAGATCTGATCTGTCATCTCCAGGGCTGTCCATTAGTATTCCACCTACTGTTAGTATATCTCTACCTTGAATGTGTCCCCCCCGCCCTCCACCCCCCACTAAGTCATTGCTTTTCTTCTGTTGAAAGATTTCTTGATGTACTCAAATGCTTGTCCAAAGATCCATGGTCCCACTCTAGGCCTCTTGTTTATTATCAAGGTCTCTGTTGGAATGTTGCAGAATGCTTTCTCATCAGACTTTAACCCCTGGAGGACACAGATGGAGTTTCATGACATTCCCAATTACCTGTGCTCACAGCTAAGTGCAGAAAAAATCCTGGAGAGGAATGACTTTGCATTCTTACTTTCAAACATTCTATTAGGGCAGATCTTTTTCCTCTTTAATAACAGTGATGAAACCTTATGGAAGGATTCCAGTAAATATTTGTGAATAGGATGATCCATAAAAACTGATACTGTGGAGCAGAAAGATTGGCCAAGTCTATCTGTCATGATTCCTTATTTGGATGGAACATGATTGTGGCTTGGGGCTACTTTTATAGAATTAATGCTCTTGACACAAATTAGGTATGTAGGAAGTGCTGAGGGAAATGTTTTATGTTCAGCTCTCTTGAAAGGAAGAAGCCAGTTAGTGACGTGAGGTGAATTTGGGGCTTATCTAGACTCTCATTCCACTGACCTATTTATTATTCCTATGTAATTGCTAAGTAAGAATTCAGTATCGAAAATCAACTACTGAAGACATCTGGTTCGTTTCTCTCTCTCTCTCTCTCTCTCTCTCTCTCTTTCTCTTTCTCTCTCTGACACACACACACACACACACACACACACACACACACACACACCCATCCAAGGCATTTGGTCTGCAAAGATAGCCTGTGGTATTTCCACATTTGCTAATTCTATGATGTGTTTCTTTTGGAGGAATCTGCACTTCACTCTGGAGGTTGATTGCTCCCTTAGAGCTGTTAGTTCTGTTGTGTTTTTCCTGTGTCCCCTATAGAAAGGCCAGGGCTTATTTCCATTCTATCCCCTCAATTATTCACCATCACTATTGTTGTGAATATCTGCTGTGGCTGCTAAGGCTTGAATCCTTCTAGCCTTCCCCTAACCTGTCACACTGAGTTTCTACCCCACACCCCATTGTAAGGCTGATTCCAAGTGAAAATTTCATAAATATGGTGTCAGTTAATTTCACTGCCCAATGCCATTTGATTTCATGTTTTTTAAACATCAATTTAGTTTTAAACATTTATTATTCAGGAATTTTATGTACCAAAAATATCAGATTTCTGAAACTTTGTGCAATCTCTGTCATACATGGTTGATTATGTTTTGCTGTTTTTTTTGTATTATTTTCCCAACCTTTGTAGGTTTAGAATTTGCCACCTATATAAATTCTCTCCAGCACCTAAATTACTCATCTGTTTATTTTTACACTTAACTTTATAATAGTGTGAATTAAATGTTATCTCCCAACTCCAGCAAATTTGAGAAAAGGGATCAAATGTATGACAGTGTGACATAGGCTGATGAGTGTATGTATATATGGGTTTGCCTGTCTGTCTGTCCCCTGCCCATGATGGGAAGAATATTGTGTAGCAACAGCTACCATACTTTATGCCATCAACTCCCCTCCTTACCCTAATCATGACTTCATCCTCTTTTTAATTGTGGCTTTAGAATAAAGGGACCACAGAGAAGTGACAGGGCAAAAGAAAAACAAACAAACCAAACACAGAGGATAAAGCAGGTCACTGGAAATTTTCTTTGATGTGCTGAAAACACGGGGCACCAATGAGTTGAATTTCACTATTGACTTTGTTCTTTTCTAGATGCCTGGCATTAGGCCGCACACCAAATCTCTTCATTAATCATTTTCTTCAACTGTGAGAGGGGATAATAATGCTACCTGTTCTCAAGGGTGCTTTGAGATGGCATGAGCTAATGCTCACCAGGGTGAGCAGAGTAGTATAGCAGCACATGAAGGTGTTATGCTTTTCATACACTACAACATGGTCTGTTCCGTATAAGGATTTTCAAATTATCACTAGCTTATAAGAGATACTGTAATACAAATGTCAATTCTTTCATTGAAGAACTTTGTTTTTTGACATTTTGTCCTTAAAGAATGATAATATGGGGGTAGTGAAGATGGCAATGTACAGAAAATGAAGAAACATGAGACCATCATGAGCCAGATGATGTTAGGCCTAAGCTTTTCAATCTCACAAGTGTAAGTGGTGATTAAGTTGAACAAAGACCAGATTCCAGCTTTGTAAGGACCTGAAGCAGGTACTATTAGGGACTGTCTTTAAGAAAAAAAACAATAATGCTACAAATATAAAATGAATACTAATGAATCACTGTGACATTCCCACTCTATGCAGACATGACTGTGGTCTTCACAAGGATCGCCCATGCTGTCCAGCTATTCTCATCTCAGCCTTCTTAGAAAGACAAAGACACTCTGCTATTCAGTGCCTCTAGTACACAGCAAAGTGGGAATGAGTGAATTGGAATGAAGACTACAGTCTTTGCCAATCGTGGATAAAGTATTTATTTTTGAAATTTAATTAAAATAAAACCATGTTAATATGTGGCTTGAAGCTCTCCTGGGGCTGTAGAGGGTACAATTTTGGCAATAAATCCTAAAATTTGGATTTTTTTTTAGCCTCTCAGGCACATGTTGAGGTTGTGTTTGTTTTTCCTTGTGTCCTGGGGACATTTACTGTCACCCTGCTCATCTCCGAGATCCAAATTCACTGTGACAAAGTCTTTTGAGGAGCAACTGTAATACAGATGACAAATTACATCCATAATGCCCATCTACCTACAGCAAAAATATTTTGTGTTCTTCCTGTAAAGATAACCATGAAGTATATTGGCTGTCCAAGTGTTATAAAGGAGGATGAGTGGATAATTGGGACATCCATATGAGAATAAGGCAGTTATAAGTAGATACTGTCTAATTTGAACATGAAAGAACTATTTCCCACGACCTAAAGATCTTAGAATAGTGTTGATTTTAAAGAATTTTCAGGAATTGGCAAATCAAAGTAAGATCGGAGGGTCTGCAGAAGGGCATAACAATCTGCTCTGCTAGATAGCCATCTCCCAGTAAAGTCTTATTCTGCCAGTATTTATAGCACTTGAAAAGCTAAGTGGTATTCAAATGCTCTTCAAATGGAAACAATGAAATGTACCAGCGTTTGCTAACTAAAATCAAGTGGACATACTATTTTACCAATAAAAGTTCCCAAATAGTCTTGAAGTTGTATGCATATAAGCATAAAGTCCACCCATTGGCCTTGTTAGCAAGGAAATCATCTCTATTTCCACAAATGATACAACTATGTATGCTTCAGAGATGTAATACTGATCTAAGGTGAAGCAACAAACATGGATTGCAAGCTTGGAACCACAATAGCAATTTATGAGGTGCTAAATGACTTCAGGTTTGGAATAATGTATTGTGAAGTATAAGTGGTCTAAATATCCCTGTATTCACACTCTTTTTTTTTTTTTTAACCTTTACCAAATAGTAAGTCCTGGTAATAAAACTGACAGAGGACAGTTTTATGATCTAATGGTGTGGCTGAGGCATAATCTCTGCATCACTAGCGAAGAGAAATGGAAAATGGATAATAGAGAGGGAAAGATTATGAGCACAGAGCTCAGAGAGATCTTTGGACACTTATGCCTCTAACTAGATGCCTGTCAACAGTAGTGATGGGAACATTTGAGGAAGACTTCCTTCATATTTCTGCAATTACAACAGCAACAAGAAAATGGAGTTGATCTACAAGGACTAGAGAATGACCATGTGCAGGCACTTGCTTCATCAGAGACCTGACAAGAAGAACACAAGAGTCATAATTGAAAACAGAGCCAAGAAAAATTAACCTTAAGCAAGTAACACTAGTGGCTGCTATACTAAAAACAGACAGACAGGAAATAAACAACAGGTCACCTGGTTTAAGCCTCATAATTAAAGTGAAATGAAAATCCAAGTAGTAGTTTTGCAGCCCCCAAACTTGCACATAGTGTGAAGTCCCCACTTATCTCCTAAGAGCACTACCTCTTAAACATTCAACAGTTTTTTTCTTTTTTCCTGATGGAAGACTCTTAGTTAACTTTATTATCTCACAGCTATACTATTACACTAAGTTCCATCCACATATTGCAAGCTATGTGTATGCACCATAGACATAGACAATTAGCATGTTCATATGCATTAAGAATATAAAGTACTTGAATATATAACTCTGCTCTATATTCTCCAAACCTTATAATATTACCATCTATGTAGTAATAGGAGCAACTACCACCATATGCTTAGAACTTACTATATGTCAATTATTAAGCATTAACCTGCTTACATATTATCTTGATTAATGTTTGTAAACTGTCAATGAACTGCTTGTATTGTGTCCATTTTGCATATGATTTATAGTGACAAATGTCTAGTGAGTGTTACATAGTTGTTTCAAGGAAGAATTGTGATTTGAACTTGCATTTACAGTGTTATATGAGTCAACATTGTCTTTGCTATATTCAATCAGTCATTACTGTATAAAAATTGCTTGAATGAATTCTTTGTGTTATGCTGTCTAACTGCTAGATGGATTATTGTAGTTTGGATATCTCTGTGACTTTTTGAAATAAAAATTGAGATTGAGTAAAGAAGTACTCACCAATCCCTATTCTAATAACTTTAAAATTAATCCAAAATATTTTGACCTTATTGATTGATTGATTGATTGATTGATTGATTGTGGATGTTGTGGGCACACCCCGTCACAGCACACTGGGGGAGATGAGAGGACAACTTGTCTGAGCTGGTTCTTGCCTTCTTCCATGTGTGTTCCAGGAGTCAATCTAAGTGATCATAGTTGATAGCTGATTCCTCTGCCCACAGAACCACTTGCCTGGTCTCTGTTCTAGTATCTGTTTCCCACTGATACGCTGCTCTAAAACAAAGAAACTAGATGGTCTCATTGTTATGCCCAAAGCTCAGCCCCAGAGAGACCACTGGAGACAGAGATGTCTGGAATGCAACAGCAAGGTACTGGCAGTGCAATACAAACCAGACAGAGAGCTTACCCCAGAGCAAGGAGTAGCTGCTGTCCTTGGTTACAAGGGGTCTTTTATAGGCAAAAGGTACAGCAAAATTGGTTGCTTGTGAGCATAGTGCTGCTGTGCTACTGATTGGTTCATGCCTAGGGTCTGAACCAATAGGATAGGCTCTTGACTCAAAGACAGCCAGCCATTCTATAACTTGGCTGTTCATCTTTATAGTGTTTTAAAATTATTATCTCAGCCATTCAGATTCCTTACTTGGAAATTTGGCATTGGAAAACCAAGCCAAGCTTGTTGTTAGATCCCGAGAGGATGTCATGAGCCATGTGCAAACTAGAAATGCTGGCTGGGGAAAGAGAACGGGGCTGTACATGCAAAGAAGGCACCTGAGCCTTGGAGCTGCCCTCGGTTCTCTCTATCTCCATTTCTAGGCTCTGTTTATCTGGGCAGGGATTTATTTTACCCAGTCAAATCTCTTGCCACTACTAACTCTCCGAGTAACTCTACATGTGTTTCTTTTGAGCAAAGATTGGCTGGAACAATCTTCCTTCTTTCCCATGTCAAACACCCTACATAGGACTATACTCATAGTTCTCGCTAGTAAGAGCTTGTAAAGGTAAGCTATTCCAAAAGAAAGAACTAGAACTCAGTGGGCCAGAGAGCCCCATGTTAGTTTTTACACACTAAAAACTTCTTACAATTTTATTAAGAAAGTGTGGTGTGTAAACCTCTTAGACTGGTTTTGTTCCTTAATGAGCAGTGAGAAGTAATCTATTACCCACAGTGCTTCTCTCCAGGCTCAAGGTTAAAGTGTTTTCATGCCTCTTCTCTCAAGTGCCTGAAAAGAAAATGTTGAGACAAAAGCTTTTACCCTTTTCACTCATTATCCTTCACTCAGACTTAATGCCCGAGGATCCAGCTCAGTGATTTGCTGGAGTTTGAGCCCCAGGGTTAAAAAAAATGTACAAACAAACAAAATCTGTTAAACTTCTCCAAAGGGGTCTGAGATTTTAGTAGTCAAGAAAATAGACAAAGTGATCAAGAGCGCTGCAGTGTCAGGCTGCAGGTTAAGCATCAACTGTGATATTTCACTGCTGCAAAGGGGCCCAGGAGGGCATTCAGTACTGCAAATACAAATAGATGTTCTTATAAGCCTCAGCTTTCTGGGCTCCTGTTTCTACAGGACCAAGCACTAGCATTATACACTGCTTTCAATGATAATCAAAACCAGTAAGATTCATTTCTTGGAAATTCAGCCTTGGGACACTGAGACACTAAGCTGGTCATCAGTGAAGTCAAGATGTGAGGGCAGGTCAGGAACTGTATACAAACTAGGCCTGTGTCGGAGCAGATGGAGGTTAAGTGGTTAAAATGTTTTCACCTTCACCACCACTTTTGCTGGTCCAGAAAGAAAGGGGAGGCTCTCTGTGGAAAGAAAGCCAAAGCTGTGACTTAAACTGAGATTTTCTGTGTCCTCCTGTATCACATCCTTGTCTGTTCTCAGGAGTCCCAGTCTCTCTCTTCTAATTTATTCTCTGCTCATTCTGGGCCCACCACCCCTCATTTTCACACCCTGTAATAAGAGGTTTCTGGCTTGGCCTAGGCCCAAGGTCCAGACATGTCTGCCGCTGCTTAGACTCCCCCCCCCCCAAATGACTCAGATGCTTATATTAATTAAATTCTGCTTAGTCTATGGCTCAGGCATATTGCTAGCTAGTTCTTACATCTTAATTCAACCCATTTCCATGAACTGTCATGCCATATGGCCCATGGCTCACCTGTGTTACTTTTCCATGTTGATTCTTAGGCCGCCGGATGGTCTCTCTTGACTCCGCCCTTCTTCCCTTATCTATGCTCCGATTTCCTGCCTACTTCTAAGATGCCTGCCATAGGCCAAGGCAGTTCCCTTATTATCCAATGACATTCACAGCAAATAGAAAGACATCCCACATTAACACTCTCTCACTGTCTTTCGTGGAATAGTTCTCAAGCTTTGTGAAGCCTTTGGAAAAACAATCCTTCACTCAGTGGTGGTCTTCTTTGTGAATCAGATAAAGCAAAGCAAATGGTGTCCCTGGAGATTTTAGGATGATTACTGGCCCAGCAGTTGGTGAGATGATACTATTGCTTTATCTGTAGGTATAGGAATGACACTTGGGCTTTCTATTTCTCATCAAGGATGCTGATACCTAGAGATTCTCAAGTCTGTAGGGAACTGAAATGCCCAGTACTAAAATCATGTAGAGACACTCTTTGTTACGCAAGTGTGGCTTCAGTTGTGGCCTGAAATGAATTGCCTAGGATACCTATAAGGGTAAAACTAAAAATTCTTTTGCTCTTTATATCTTCTCCCATACTGCATCATATAATCACTGTTTAAAACCTCTTTAAATTTCATTTTGTAGTGTTTATAGAGTTTTGTGAGAATTAAGTTTTAAAAATACATAAAGTAATTTTACCTCTTCTATTATGAGCAGTCAATAAATGTCTACTCTTCTGCTATTTGAAAATTCTTCAGCGTGCTGAGAGAAGGGGCTATGGAGTGCTCAGCCCTAAAAGGGACGTTTATATTAATCCTGAACAAAAGTTCAGAGAGCAGAAGAAGGGCAGAAGGAATGGAAGAGCTGGAAAAGGGGGAGACGTGCTCTGCAATGTCACCTTTCAGTATAGCACACTTACTGCATTCATGACCCCTCAGCAGCTGTAGTTATCTGCAGAAGATCAAGCCAGTGAACACTAACATGGACAGGAGAGGGGCTGATGGGACCTCAGCCCTGGCTGAGGAGGTACTGACAGTTGACGGCTGTGGGGGAGGTGGGTCATTTTGTTTATTAGGATGTGATTACTAGTAGGTTGCCTAAGCTTTGGTGGGGAACCTCATATCTATGTGCATGCAAATAGTGCTTAACTGAACACAATGGTTTTTTGTTGTTGTTGTTATTTTTAAGAGCATGATGTAAAGGTGGGAAGGGAAATATTGAAGGAACAGTGGCACAAGGCAAAAGAATTTAGGTTGGATATGATCAACATACATTATATACATGTATGAACTTGCCAAAGAATAAGGAGAATATATAATTTAAAGGAAAGGCTTGATGGGAGAAAAAGTCTCATGTAATAGTAACACACCTTTTCCCTAGCAATTGAAATGTATTAAATTGTAATGTTCTGGAGTCCCGTAAAGCTTCCTAGGACAATTTGTTTTGGTTTAAAGGGTCTGAAGTGCTTTTAATGATAAACATACAATTTATTGTTAAATGTTATTATTGTGCTTGTTTTTGCAGAGCACAGATTTTTGCCTTCGTCAGTGCACCCAGTGACTTTCTATAAGATAGGGACTTCACTGTTGTATGTATCACTGAGAAATAATGAAGAAACTACACTCATGCAAAATTAAATGACTGAGTGACTGGGATGTGTCTCTCATTTCAATCTCTGATGAGGAAGAAAGATGATGTCTACAATTTGGGTTTGCATGTGTATTCAGCTTAGTGCATACGACATAGGTCTATACCTGTAGGTGTATGGTGATAAATTGTATATTTAATAAAATCTATCAGAGGGCAGAGTCACTCACAGTCAAGCCATGAAGATCAGAGAGTAGTGACCCATTGCCTTAAATTTCATCACTCAGGAATGTTCAAGGCCTAACAGCCAGGCAGTGGTAATGTACAACGGTAGTTCCAGCACATGAGAGGAAGAGGCAGGAGGATCTATGTAAGTTTGAGGCCAGCCTGGTCTTCAAAACAAGTTTCAGGATAGCCAGAACTGTTATACAGAGAACCCTGTCTCAATAAACAGACAAAAAACAACAAACAAAACAACAAAAAAAGGCTGGTGAGACGGCTTTGACCTCTGATATTCTCTCCGACCTTCATGGCTTGGCTGTGGGTGACTCTGTCCTCTGATATTCCAGACAAACTTTATTAAATATACAATATATCAACACATTTATGTGTCCTGTTCTCAACAAATTCTCTTCTAAGCTAGAGATAGCAATCCTTTTTTAAGTTTTTAACTAAAGAATTATAGTTTGACAGTTAATAAAAAGAGATTATTGTTCCACTGAACAGCCAAAAAACCTAGGCTAGAGTGCTTTGGAGGTAATTCAAGCTCTTTACTAGCGATAGCTAATGATTCTAGTTTTACTCTACAGGAGACAACTAACTTTTTGTAACAGGAACAAAATCATGAAAGGTAATATGCTCAGTATGTTCCTTGTGACTCAAGTAGAAACCTGTCTTATAAATAGTTTTGGGCTGAAAGACACCTTAGAATTGTACAATGGACAGAGCATAAAAAGCCCACACCAAGTGCAGCTGTCTCTGTCTTTGCTTTTTATGAAGGCTTTCTGCTTTGAGAGGCTTATCATCAATCTGAACTGGTCACCAGACAAATACCTTATTCCTTTCCTGGTTGTTTATAAAACTAAGAACCCAGGCTACAAGATATTTACTCTGTTGTTTATGACAGCATTCACTGTAAAAAAGATAAGCAATTCACTTGCCAAATCAAACTGGTGGCGCATGAGTTATGAGAGCATGGAACAAGATGACTGCATCATTGGACAAATCCAAAGTAAATGGCTGTTCATTTAAGTTAATGGTTCAACTCATTTAGGTTTCTCTTTGCTTAGATTTATGAGCATCACTCAGCCAGTCTTCTGCATTGCTTTGCTTCTTGTGCAGTGGCCTTTCAACATCCCTGAGCAAGGCTTGGGCAGCATGACTCTGCCCTATTCTGAAATGAGAGGTGAATCCCTCGGAGCCTGTGGGTCCCCGTGACAAGGCAGCTGTCCTGATGGTATCACATTGCTTTTGGTTTCCATGAGCACTGTCAGCAGCATGCGATTACAAGGCATTTAGTGTCCCTTTGCCTTTCACTCTGTCACTTTCCTGAACTTCCCCCCATTTGTCTCCTATCCATTGTGTTGATCTGTGGCGTTTGACATTGGTTGCTGTATTTCCTGCTAACTTCTTACTATAGCAAACCACCAAACTCCAGTACCATTGCTCTGTTGTTCGAGTTTTTCCTCAAAGCCACCCACGTTATCCTGCTAGCAAAGTAGAAGAGCTTAAAGAGGTTTCTGTTAGTGTAACTCCTAGAAATGACCGACTAAAGGCATGGCCTGCTTTGCACTTGTAGTTTCTGCTCCTCCAGAGGAGAGTGATGGGCAAGAATTGGCGCTGACATTCTCTGTTTCATGGCTTGTGCTCTCCATACTGAATCAGCTTTTTTTTTTTCTTAAGCAAATAGATGCAAGTGTTCTTGGAGAGTGGCAGTGCGGACAGCAGAGGTGTTCTTGTGGCCTGTTGCTTGCAGCTTCTCTTTCACATGCGTGTGAACACTGGCCTACTGTTCTGGAAGAAGACCCTCTGCACGGGCGACTGTAAGCTCCATGAAGCTGCCCCCTGTCCCGACTCTGTTCTCTCATGTTTGCTGTATGCAGTAGCCTGGGGCCCTTCTAGATATTCAAATAAGTCTGCTAACTGGACCAGATGATGCTATGGGTAGCACTTCAACAAAGCTCTTCCATTGGCCTTAATATCAAATGAATATGGTGGAGGAGATTTTCATTTACACAGGGCATTTCTGAGGATAGTAAATGTGTCTCAGTGTGTGCTTAGAAACAAATTAGAAATATGCTAAAATATCAAGAATAGATGTAACATAAAGGGGACTAGATAAAGAAAATGTTTATTTTTAAAACGTATCACAGAAATATGAAGTTGGTAAAGAGTTCCATGTTTACCTGAACACCAAGTATTGTCTCAGGACTTTAGCACTGTTTCTGCTAAAAGATTTTTTTTCTTAAAAAAAGAGAAAAGATTTATATTAGGGAAATATATATAATTCTTATCAAATTAAATATTTTATAAAGTTATGGTTGTAAGTAATCAAAATTATAGTAAATTAGTAAAACCCAGGGCTTTAGTCTATTTCTGAGACTGGGGCCTGTACCAGGCCTTTTCTTTTGGGCCACTCACCAACTCCCAAATCATGACATGGAGACACCATTAGTTATGAAGGCTCAGCCTAGCTTAGGCTCTTTTCTTGCTAGCTCTTAGAACTTAACCTATTTCTCTTTATGTACATTTTGCCTCTGGGCCTTTTGCGATTTTTTTGTTTTGTTTTTTTCTTCTGTCTGTCTTACCCCATCTGCTGGCTGGCAGCTGTGGCTGGTGGCCGTGGCTGGCAGCTGTGGCTGGTGGCGGTGGCTGGCAGCTAGCTGGCTGGTGGCGGTGGCTGGCAGCTGTGGCTGGTGGCCGTGGCTGGCAGCTGTGGCTGGTGGCCGTGGCTGGCAGCTAGCTGGCTGGCACCCATGGCTGGCAGCTGCCTAACTTCCAGCCTCTGGCCTGCCCCTCCTTCTCCTTTTTACTCTCTTTGCCCAGGAGCCCTGTATCCCTCTCCTGCTTAGCTATTGGACATTCATCTTTTTATTAGACCAATGAGGCAGGCAAGGTGAAACAAATGCAACACAGTTTTAAATAATTAAATGTAGAACAAACAAATGTAACACGTCTTTACATCATTAACAAAGGCAGCAGAAACAAATGTAACAACCTTTACCCAGTTAAAGTAACAGTTCACAGCATAAGCAAATGAAACACATCTTTGACCAGTTAAAGTAGTAGTCCATGACAGGGGCCCGTTCCAGAACAATGTTTCTGAAACTGCAGTCTATGGTTGTGCCTCATATCTTTATCTTTAAGTCCTTAAACCTGCACAGACTTTTGTGTATGAATCCTCTTTTCACGGAGGAGCAAGGTTCTAGTTTTTATTGATTCCCAAGAGAGTTTAAGCCCCTAGCCCTTTAATTATTTTATATATTACAATTGCATGCACACACACGCACACACACATGGGTGGTGGGTTCAAGACAGGGATTTTCTGTGTAGCTCTGGCTGTCCAGAAACTCTCCTCTGTAGACCAGACCGGCCTAGAATTCAGTGATCTGCCTGCCTCTGCCTCCCGAATACTGGGACTAAAGGTGTGCACCACTACCCAGCTGTAGTATTTTTGATTGAGGCAAAATACTTGCTTTCTGAATCAAGCCCTCTGCTAAACCTTTAATGTGTTAGCTTCTTTATCCCTGGGTTCACAATGCCCCGGGAGTAAGGAAGATTTCTCAGTCACACAAATGAGGAGTATTGGAGCTGAAATACAAATCCAGCAGAACCAGCAGACCTTATGTTTTTGGTTGTTTTGTTCTTTTCTTATACAGGACTAGCTTTGGGGCAGACAGAGCCTGTTTAGTTGCACCTATCTTTTGAATCATCCCTTGTGTAGGAACCGCTTCCTAAGCATCCTGCCCTCACTGTGCTCCAGCAGCCTGCCCCAGCACTGAAGCCTAGGAGTAGCCTTTCCAGACTCAGACTGCTCACTCAGGGTTTTCCCATTGTGAGCCTGGCTGCAGGAAGCAGACCTTTATGGTAACTGTCTATTCTAGACGGCACAAATGGACAAGCCTTGCATCTGGACCATCTCCAGGAAATCCATCCCAAGCTCTGAATGGTCCTGGCCCTACTCCAAAACTGTTCTAACCTCCCACAAATTGTGATTCCAGACACGTTTATACCTTGGCCCCCAGGATAATGGAAGCCACAAAAGAGCCAGAAATTAAAATGTCAGTCCAGCTGGGCCCACAACTGGGCTGGCAATTACAATGGAACCTACTGTCTCTTGGGGCACCTCAGGTAGCACGCTTGTGCTTTCCATAGTAGGGAAAAGAGTCATCCAGAGCCATTTCCTAGATGCTTAGCTACTGTAATTATGGTGTGCTACTTATCAACCAATGTTTCAATTCTGAAGAGCTTTGTCACACAGCTCCTGTTTCATTATATGAAAACTAAACAACCCAAACTATTGCTTGATGGAGCCTGGAAAACAAAATAGAGTATCCTGATTCTCACCAAGAAGAGTGAGAGCCACCCAGACAGTCTCACTGACCTCAGGTCCTGAAAAGCAAGGATGGAGAGAATATACACCTGAAAGGTGACAGGTTTTAGCTCTGTGGTGCTGTGACAAGATCCGAGCACCAATCTGAGATGAAACAGTGAAACCGAGGACATAGAGTGACGTAAGAGTTCAGACTGTGTGGACATTGAGACATTGCCTATCTCACTTTCCCTCTCATTCCTTAGCAGCCCCAGCCACTGGCAGGAGCCACTCATTTCATCCAAAGCTACCTGATGTTCTGCATGCTTCTGAAGGGCCAGTTTAAGTGCCTGCAGTGTCACATTTGTGTGTCTTTCTAGGTCTGAAAGCAGGAACTCCAAATGAGAAGCTAATATTCTGGTGTGCAGAGAAAAAGAGGAGGTGGTGCTAGCTGAAGGGCGCTTGGGCTTATCTCCATGGAGAGGCAGCAGGCCCGGGGAACAGCACCTCTCCTAGAAGGTGACCACGCCTCCTTGTAGCTGCATGCAGCATGGACTCCATGTTTTCTGGGAGACTGTCAGCTACATTTTTAGAACTCCCTTCTCCACTAGATAAGGTACTCTGCGAGGATGGTTTTCTTCTTCATCATCATTCAGTATGAGAACTTTTGGGACAGAATAATCAATCAACTCAGCTGTTCTCAGCCTATGGTCCGCAACCTCCTTGGGAATCCAAGGACCCTTTCACAGCGATCACCAAGACCATCAGAAAACACTGATATTACAATTCATAACAGTATCAAATTACAGTTATAAAGTAGCAATGACATAATGTTATGGTTGGGGTGACCACAACATGAGGAACTGTATTAAAGCATTAGGAAGGTTAAGAACCACTACCCTAAAGTCCCCTGGGAAAGACAGAGCACAGTGGGGGTGGGAGATGGGGGTGCAGTAATCCACTATGCACGACCACTCACTCCTACCTCCAAGTTGTATCCAACACTGAGGTCAATACATTGTAAAGCAGTCTGCCACCATCGGTATTAAAAATATCCAGGCAATGAAACTGTTGCTGTGGGATCTTCTCAAGTACAGTGGGTCCAGTCTCTGCAAATCATGTTCTCCAGGGAACCATCTTCTTGGTTCCCAAAAGGCTTGATTCAGCCATAGTCCCAGCTGCGCTTAGCAAAGACCTGCAACGGGAGACTCACTGGCTTTTCTTGGGAAGGAAATGTTTTGGACCTGTGGGATCTTTACACTAAAGCCACACAGGAGGAGGGGATGTTGAGGTGAGGGGAGTCATTTAGACACTAATAGAGCTGATAAATCTCTCATAGCTTCATTTTTTAATGTTAGTTGCTACAAAAAATAATACTAACCCCAAGATCATGTGGCTTTATAATTTTCTAAGAAAGATCATTTAGAAGACTCACAAAGGAAATGACATTTGATAAGTCATAGTCCTACTAGGAAACATCATTTTATTTGGCTGAAGTCTACAGGAACTACAAATCTCTCACATGATGTAATCGGTCTTCAGCCTGACAGCTCTAGATGGAGACAGCTTATGACTCAATTGTTCCTTCTTTATTCATAAATATTTATTGGACACTTACTGTATAGAACATGCTCTTTTCTTCAGTTACATATCTAGACCATTCTTTGAGCTGTTTCTCATGCCAAGGGATTCTGGACCATTTCTTCTATGGAGGGAATCCACTTTGCACTTCATCCCTTTGAACTAACTGTGCACCAGGAGCAGAGTGTACAATGACAGTGCTCCACTGTCTTAAATCTGTAGACCCTAAGACAATGCTCTACTGTCTTAAATCTGTAGACCCTAAGCAGAGAAGGATGGAAGGTCCTGTGCTCTGCTGTGAGCTCTCTACCCACAGGGACAGGCTGCTGAGGCACAGGGAACTGGCACAAAACCCAATGTCCTCTTGGAGAGGATGGTCACTAATGTGCTGTTCATGGAGGGGAGTCAGCATAGATAGGAGTGGGGCTTTGAACAAGTGTCTGAGCTTAGACCCAGGAAAGGCTGCTGGGGGTTGGGGTCCTGAGGTAAAGCCGAAGAGAAAAGGTCAGGATGAAGGAGCCCTAAAGGCTTTGGCAGCACAGGAGTGGACAGCATGAGGGAGGGCCGACAGCCCTGAGTGTTGTAGTGGAAAGATGGGTGTTTTTCTGGAAGACTACATGGAGTCTCAAAAGGCTTAAAGGAAATGGAGTAACATGATAGGCTCTATATTTAGGGGAGCCAGTTTGATGGTATTGAACTTCTAGAAAACCAAGGTTGGGAGACCAGCTTGAGACTCAATGGTTTGGCTGAAGGTCATAGCGGGACCCACCTAAGGTGGTAGCTGGCTGGGTAGGAAGAAGGGCATGGTCAAGGCAGTGAGGACATGTAGATGACTGGGCTACAGGCCTTTACTTTGAGCACAGAGTGGATCAGGGGAGTCATGACTTCAGTGCCTCTTAGAAGCTTACAAGGAAGTGTGGACCTCAGACCGCATTAGCCCCACCGAGTCTGTAGGTTCACAAAATGTCCCAGATTTCTCCAGGGACTATGAAAGCTTAAGGAACACTCACCGAGGCCTCAGCCTACAGGGAGGCAGAACAAGATAGCTGGAACACTCACCTTCCAGAAGTCTCTCTAGTACAGGAATAGTACAGGAAAAGCAATTTCATAGTTGTCATTGGGTGATGGCTGGGATTCCTGCTAGGAACTAGCAAGCATCCCGTAGAAAGGCTCTGCTGGATTGTGGGGGTCTGAGGAGGCTCCCCTGATATACTAAGCACACAAGGAGCAGCAGGCTAGGAAAGCAGATGGGAAGTATGTGTAATCTCCCATGCAAAGAGCCTAGTGTGGAAAAGACACTGAGGTCTGGGGGCAATGGTAGGAGAGAACACGAGAAGAGATTTATGGGGACCGTGGAGCCATCAACTCTAGCCCTTTGAGTTTTATATTCAGAAGAAAATGAGAAGAAAGGCTTGAGCAATATAGGAAGACACATGCAAGAAGAGAAGTGGCCAGGCTCCTTTGACAGTTCTAAGGAGAGCTTCTTCTTTATTGCTGGAGCTATGTTTTAGGTGCCTTTATTTTGACTGATTTTAGAAAGATGTATTGTCATTCTTCATATGAAGGCTTGTCCTAGACAAAGGAGAGGAATTAAAATACTGAGATTCAGTCCCTGCCCTTGAGGTATTAGGTGACATCTGGCTTCATCATAGAAGTTTATTCATAGAGCAGAAATCATTTTCAGTTGGTATAAGCATTCCCGACATATCCATAGAGAACCAAACCAAGGTCACGCTCCCTAGGCGTGACTATGTAGATATGGGCCCACCCCCACCTCGCCCTCTTAAAAACACTCACTTAGAAGTCTTTCTCTTTTTCTGTTCTGCTTCTCCCCCCTCCCTGTGGGGGTAGACATTCAATAACCATTTTTTCAATAGCTTAACCCCTACTGTTTTTAGACTTGCAGGAAGTATGCAAAACAGCCAAGGTGTTTGGTAAGTTTTGAGGGTAGAAATATAAAATTGGCAGATGGTTTTCCAGGTCTGTGGCCAGTTTAGCTTTATCTGGGTTACCAGGGCTCACATTCATTTCTCAGAGTAATCCCACAGCACTGCATGTTCTGCTTTCCAGAGTAGTGGCCTAATGGTTCATAGAAACTCTTGGTCTCTTCAGTAGATTCAGAGATTCTACAAGTGACATAGTAAATCCAAAAATACTTGTTGGTGACATGGCTCAGCCTGTAAAGGTGATTGGTATGCAAGCCTGATGGCTCAAGTTTAATCCCTAGATCCCAGTAAAGGAGGAAGACCAGACCTGACCTCTGCACATGCGCCTTGGCACATCCGCACCTACAAATATACACACACAGAACACAAAGCTGTTCTCTGTCCTCGAGACAAGCACCTTGGCATATCCACTGCCACAAATACATACACACAACAGTAATAATGATAATTATTTTTAGATATGGAGAAAAGAGAGACAGAGCTCATATAAATCACTGGTTTTTAATTTTATAGGCAGGATGTGTCCAAGTGCCTGTAATGTTCAGCTAGAGCTCCCATTAACTGGTACAGAAAATGGCAAATGTTGATGTGTAACATTGGAAAGCCAATTACTAAATTTAAAAGAAAAAAACCTATATGTAATAATTTTCCATGTTTCCATTTTTCACTGTCTCCTAGCTTGCTTTACTGTGGTTCCCTGGGTTTCTCTTGAGTCCTCACTGTCTGAGTTTTTCTTACTATATGAGAGTTCCTGTAGTCTGGCAAAATACTTGAATGCTTGGTGCCCTTTACCGGGACTTTGTTGTTACTGCTGTTAATATAGTCTCACTAAGTAACCCAAGTTGTCCTTAGACTCACGTAGCCCAGGATGGCATCAGATTCATTGCAATCCTCCTGCAAGAGCTCTGGAGTGCTGAGATTACAGGCATGTTCTGCTGTGCGTGCTTTTGTTATTGTTTTGTCTTGAGACCTTTCTGCACTATGCATTCTGATTCTGTGACATGAATGTCCCAGCTATTAGCTTAGTTAGATCCAACAATAAGAGACAGATATATTGCTGTCCCTAATTTATTTTAAAAATGAATTATCAGGAAATGTTTGCACATTGATTCTGGTTGCTATTCCTGCTCTTTGTCAAAGGGGTGAAGATCTACTGAGGCTGGATTCAAGGTCCTGAACTCTAGTCCCAACACTCAGGACAGCGGCAGCAAACTACATTGGATATGCTCCCAGAGCTCACCTGGCTCTGAATATAAGTGGTGCTTGTGGATTTCATCAGCTAGGTTACTTTCAGGAGAATGAAAGTCTGGGAGAGGGGGCAGCTTGATCTGACTTCTGTTTCTAGTACTCTAGAAATTTGTGGACAGTGTGTGAACTTTTAAATTTGCATTGATGTATTTCTTCATCAATAAAATACTAATTAATAATTAAGTGAGGTTGGCAACTAGCAAGTTGAAAAACAGATTCAGTAAAAGTATAAAAAACTGAGCATTATGAAAAAAACCTAGTTTCAGAGGGTGCATGCTGCTGAAACTGGGATTGACCCACATACCAGTGAAATCCTACATACTAGGCAGGAAGACCTGAGGACCGGGCCCTACAATGTCAACAGGCACAAAGCCACCCCAGGGAAAGTGAAAGTGGTTTCAGAAGTTGAGCCCAGTGTATTGGAGACACCCCTGCACTCCTTCCAGAAAACTGCATGCTTTGGGGATGTAGCCCAAGGTCAAGAGAAAAGAGAAGAAAACCCTTAAGGCCTCCATTTCTTCTGTCCATCTTACTCATGTTCTCTCTCTGGCCTTGTGGTCTCATAGCCTTGATTGAAGGGTCCTCCTAGTCTCTGTGTAGTTTAAACTAAGACAACCTTGGTTTCAACTGAGTGAGCCAGATGTGCAGTTTCCATGGAGTAAATCTGAGGGGTGTGTGTGTGTGTGTGTGGTGTGGTGTTTTTCCTGTGTAAAATAACTTAGGCAAGCTGAACTGTTTCACATGTGCACTAAAGGATGAAGAAAGGAGGGTGTACACTGTGAATGAGGTGAAAGATGGCTGCTGTGAACTGGGCAATGTGACAGCCAAGCAGAAAGCCATTCTCCATCCGGTCCTGAGGCACACAAGAGCAACCCTTTCTCCGCAGGGCTGAGGAGGTACCTCCTATCCACTGCTCTGACAACTGAGCTACTGAGCTGGTAGGAAGCAGCCTGCTATTTCTGCTCTGTCAAAGTCATTCCATTAAGACAAAAATAAGCTGCCACTGGATAATCTTACCCTTATAGAAGCCTTATGTAATACATGCAAATGTGTGTTGAAATTATTAGGCTTTTATTTTCTCGCCCTCAGAGCTGCCTTAAGTAAGAGCTGTAAAAGCCCAGAGATCTCTATAATAAATGTGTATCTAAGAGCATCTCCTGAGATTGTGTTGAGAGCTACCCAAAGGTTTAGAAGCAAAAACTCCCGGGAGATGGACTGGTCTGGGAACTGATGCTTGCTGGGTTATCTATTTACTTCAGAGCAGTCCTTGCAAATCATTTCACTGTCCGCCCTGAAAGTTGTTCTGTCCAAGAAGAAAGTATTCAGAATGTGGGTCAGAAAGCCAGGGGTAGAGTCCCAACCCTGTCTTCTGTGAGTTTGATGTCAGAGCTAGCAAAAAATGCCTTACTTATACAATGGGAAAGGTAACAGTTCCTAACTCACAGGGCTGCTGGAGAGAGCTTGGGACATCCACCTACAGAATGCCCTGCAAGTTATAAAGGCAGGGAGGTGGCCAGTACTGCCCAGTTACTCTGTCTCACAGAATGCTGCCTGAGAATGAGAAAGCAACTTATTACAAAAAGCCCTCCCTCACAACCAGTGTCGCAAGCAGTGACACACTTGAAGTCTGTCCATAAAGGCACTTATAAAGTGATCAGAAAGCTAGCTCATTCTAGGAGATGTGAAAATATCTTCCATCTACAAAGTAAAAAACAGGATAGGTTTCTTCTGAGAGTCTGAAGTGGTTTGGGTGGCTTAAAGAAGAAAGTGCCACATAAAAGCACATAAATTATGGGGTAGAGGGCTGTATGATGACTGAAGCAATCACACAAAGAGATTTTCTAATTCCATTTGAGCTATAATCTGATTTCGCTGTGGAATACAATGTCCGTTTCACGAGAATCTGAAGCCAGTATGGAGGACTGTGGTGCAGAAGTTTTTCACCCAGCAACAAGATGACGTCAGTGACCAGGGAAAACAACCAATCAGGAAGCAGAATGAATCAGAGCGTGCTGGGATTTTGCTCAACAGTCCCTTGCAAAAGCAAACGCAGCTCTGAAGTGCAGGGGTTATTTGCAGTTCCACTGCACTTGAAGCCTAGACTGAGTGGCTCCAAAGCTGAAAGGGCCCTGTGAGCGCAGGCGTTGAGGCTATTTGCATAGAGAGCCGGTCCCGCAACTCCTAAGAGTCAAGTCACATTGATGTGTTTCTGCAAGAATTTGGGGGAGCCTGAGAAGTCAGGATTAGTGAATATTTTAAAAGCTTGACTTATTTGTGGTGCCTTGTAATCGTTTGAAACCTGTTTTCTTTCATGCATTGGATGCTGCTGGGAAGCTAATAAGCTAATGGCACAGGAACCATTATGTAAAGTTCAGTGCATGCTCCATAAACTTCAGAGAGTTTGAACTTGCCTGAGACAGTTGAGGCCTTCTAATGATAGGCAGCCTGAAAATCAACAGCTATTTCATCTCTGGGTCAAAAGCTCAAATTTCTAATTCACTAAAATGTGTTTTCTGTGTGCATTAAAAACAAGTTTACATGGGAGGTCATAATATGGCCTACAGATTGCCTCCCAGGTGAGGCAGGCATGTAAGATTTCTGAAAAGAAGAAGTTTGTCTCCAAGCATTTTTCAGTCTTCCGAGCTTGGTGACAGTGACAGCTGCATCATCAAGGGCGCAGATGAAGGGTTATCATCCACATATTTGCCTCACTGTCAACCCCTCCCAGGCACACACCTTGTCTGCATGAGGCCAGAAAGCTCTCTCTCCCACAAGTGGTGAAAACTTTTCTTTGCAAAGGAAAGAAATATCTGACGAGGAGATGGTGATTTTTCATCTTCTTTCAGAGTTGTAGTAGGCTTTCAGGAAGCACTGTAGACTGAGTTGCTAGTCTCCATCTGACACAGTCTTTCTCTTTTGCTAGTTTGTGTCTTAACTGAATGCCTCTCTGAACTACTGAGATGATCGAATTTGAAAATCTAGAGAAAAGCAGAGCTTGTGGCCAGAGGGTGGTACTGGTTGGTGTGGGTGCCTATCCTGGCTGGCAGTCCATTTTCATCACTTAGCAGCTCTGATGCTCCATCCCACAGGTGCAGACTGAGTGATGCTCAGATCCAAGGATGGCTATGAAGATAATCTTTCACACAGAGGTTCACTGCCTGAATACACAGTGGTTGAGTAGAGGGCTACTCAATAATTCAAAGCCCTCTCTCCCCTTTCAACTGGAAATAAACAACTTGTTGGCAAATAGACATCCCAGAGAGACCCACTTTCACAAAAATTGTGTGGTTTGTAATTAGCATGTAAAAGGATTGCTTCCAAGGCTGAAAGCATGTTGTGCCTTACAGACTGGAGAGGCCTTGTTTACACTCCAGCATTCATTTGCTTAGCAAATCCTCACTGTAGGGGCAAAATTAAATTTCAGTTTTATTCTGATTGGTTGACCTCAGATACCAAATGAAGATGTGATCTAAGTTTTACTCTTTCAAAAACTTTGAGAGAAATGCCAGGGCCTCCTGATGATTCTATAGCACCGTTTGTGGGTCTTTACCAAAGAACTGTAACAGATGAAATACCTAAAACAATGTCATTATTCCCCGTGTATGTCTGAGTATTCTCAAGGGTAAATGCTTGCTGTGTGTAGAGGGCTTAAATAAGCTGTTAACAGGCTGTGTGTGGGTGGTGGTGGTGGACCAGGAGCTTGTGCGGAGGTGAAAACCCCAGAGACAGGTTCCAGGGCACAGAGGAAGTAGGGTGTGGGTGCACTTCCTGGGTGAGCTCAAACCAGCTATTTTGGACTCTGGTTCCTCATTAGTCAGTAGTCTAGAAGACCATGGGAAATGGCAACACTGACTATTTCTACCCAGCCTTTTTTCCTCCAGAAATGAACTTGCTGACTAAACTATCTGCTGGACCTGGGGATTAGCTTCCCACAGTGAAGAAAAGCCTTCTTTTTCTCACTAGAGGAGACAACCTGAGCATGCTCAGAGATTTATGACAGAGTACCTTATGAAGGCAGGACAGGAAAGCTGACAGGGAAACAAGAAAGCTGAGGTTTCTCTGGGGCACTGCCATGCCATCCCATCTCTGCTGAGCATTCAAGTGGAGAAGGCATAAATAAAGATTGCAGCCAAAGCTTTGGCTTGGAGTTGAAGTCGGCCTGAGTTTGAATCAATAGGCCATTCATTCCCTTAGTGATCCTATCAGATCTTGGCCTGTATTGAAGCAAGAGGAAGCCAATTTATTCCAAGAGGGTATCATGTTGTGTGGGAATGTATGGATATGACGTCATGGGTTACAATGGCCTGGGTCAGGTCAGCTCCTTCTTTGCAATGTTGCATGTCAAGGTGAAGCTGGACATACTTTTTGTCCAGTATGATTGAGGAGCACTGCAGAGGAATTCCTCCAGTCCAGCCATGAGCCCAGGATTCCAAAATGTGGTGGCTAACTAGGCACATAAGAGGCCAAACAGAGTTCCCTAGAGTTTCTGGGCGAGGTTAGCTATGCCTAGACCTTAACTTCTGATGTCTGTTCTCCAAAAGCATGGACCAATGCATTTGCATTGTTTTAGGTCATCTAGCTGATGGTTCTTTATTAAACAATCTTTACAAACTAACACATGGTGACAGCTAAAATGACTGATGCCACCTCATGCCCGGTAAAGCTGTCATTGTATGGTGATGAGTCAGTCACTTTGCCTTTCTAGAAAAAAGTTTTTCTTCCTTCCTACTTTCTTTTTTTCTTTTTCCTCCCTCCCTTCCTTTCTTCCTATTTTTTTTTCCAAGACAAGGTCTCTCTGTGTAGCCTTGGATATCCTGGAACTCACTCTGTAGACCAGGCTGGCCTTAAGCTCAGAGATCTGCCACCTCTGCCTCCCAAGTGCTGGGATAAAGGCTGCATCATCACTACCCAGCTGGAAGAGAGTTTTCTCACTTGTGCTGTAAGAGAAGAATCCACGGCTCAAAGGCCTCTTCCTCCTCTGACCTCACTGGAGGGTCTTTCTCATCTCCCCATCTGCACTCACCCATGTTCAAGTTGGGGGCTCAGTGATTTACTTCTTTGGAAGCTATAAATTTTTTCACCCAATTCATTTGTTACTGGTAATTGAGAAATTTTTGTAGACACAGATCTAGGAATAAGTTCTCTTCAACGTTCCTTGCAGCCTGACTTTCCCTACCAAACCTTGTCAAAACTCCTGCCTTGGGCAACTGGACCAAACATCTCTCTTCAGGTTTGTCTGCTACCATGTTTCACCCTCAACCCTGTTCCAGTCATCTCTACATTTCACACACTGGACCAGAACGTTGTTTTCTAAATAGACCACAAACTTTGCTTTTCTGGAACCATAAAACCACTTGTCCCCAGAGACTTCCCACCTACCCTTTAATTTCTCCAAAGGAAGGAAAAGCAGCTTTTCTACCACCCGGGAGGGACTCTCCCCCAACAGGTGATAAAAGCTCATCGAAGGTGCACCAAATAGAAGAGCCTCATGCTTGAAGACTCCTTTCAAAGGATTCGCTTCTGCATAGGCACCTCAATTGCTGTATCTCTCCTCTCAGCCACTAGTTGTTACAGCTGCTCCAGTGTCTCAGTTGTCTGTCTGTCCTCCTTCCGTTCTTTCTTTCTATCTTTTTCATTCTGAAATTCATTTTTAAAATTTGTTACAGTTTTCTTATGCCGGTTCTGTAGCCAAGGCACATGCCAGTTCTATGCACAGTGCTTTGTCATAAGTACAGACAGTGCCTGAATTGCAGTGGTTCAATTGGGGATTAAATTGAATTTTATGATGGAGTAAAATAAATATCCAGCTAGTAGATATCAAACTTCTACTTCTTAATTTTAGTTTTTCCTTAGCCAGTGTCCTGTGGCTCCATTCTCTTGTAGAACTGAGCATGCCAGCGAGCCCAGCATCCGTCAGTGCAAGGATCAAGCGCTAAGCATGTAGAAAACAGGCTTCATGTCAGATTATCTGCTCAGCTTTAGAGCGGTAGAAGTACTCTGAGCTCAATGGGGGCAAGAAGGCTAAGGCTGCAAGTTCCGTGCATTACATATATGACTGTGGCTCTCTGAGGGATGTATTGACATATAACTTCATCATAGATGGAGGCATGTTTGTACTAACAAGTGACTAAAGCAGAAAGGCAAGTAAATGGTAGATTGTGTAGCTAGTTACGTGTTACAGGGTTAGCCCCTACTGTTGTAGCATTGATTAGGCTTCTTATGCTCAGAGGGCTGGCCGACTTGAGGCCAGTTCAAGTTAGTTCCTCAATGCCACTAGTCTTAGAGACTGCAGGAAAGAGCTCCTTCAGTTCAAGGAGACAGAGTAAATGAGAGCAGAGGGGTAGGCACAGACATCCCACCCCTACCCCCTCACCCCCTCCGGTGAGAGGCTTGGGAGGCAGTGCCTGGCAGTCTCTGGAAAGGGAGCTCTCCAAGTGAATTTCCTGTTTTACTTCTCCATCACTCAGGTTGCTGACCAAGCTTTGAGCGGGTGGAAAGGTTACCATGCATGTGGTCTTCTACAGACAGGCCTTCTGATTGATGGGTTCCAGGACAGGGCATCACTGTTGGACCCAGTGACACACTCTGTCCAGGAGAACTACCTACTGAATTATAAGGATGCTCTGTTCTGGATGTGCATCAAGTCTCTCTCTTCTTCCAGACATCTCTCATTTAAGTAAATTCAACCCATTTTAATATGGAAATTGAAAGGGAAAACTGGAAGGTGATGTGCCCAAAACCACACAGGTAAAGATAGGCCTTTCAGTCTGCTGGATTTGGATGATTTTCCTTGATCATAGTGGAAAACACAGTGCTTTCCTAGGCCCTTTCATCCTGCTGAATAGTTACTTAAGCATACAGCATTTATTTAGTGTTCAGTGTATGACAAATATACTGGAGGTTCTGGGGATACATTTGCATTGGATAGACAAAGCCCTTGCCTCCATGGAGAAGGGAGGCAGACAGTGAAAAACAAATAGTTTAGGTCTAACAAATAAAGCATGGGAGGGATAGAGAGAGTGACTTTCAGGCTCTGAGAAAAATCACCAGTCTCTGCCTCTTGACATCCATGCTCTTCTCTGCCCACCGAGGTTGGCCTGACCCTGGGGCTTCATTTGTAAGGAATATAGTTCAGTGAGCTTGGACCTTCACAGTGCACTGTGGAAGGAACTCCTCCAACTCCTGTTGATACAGGCACTGGACATCTTTGGACCAGGACACCGACAGGGTATTTTCTACTTAATTTTGTTTACTGTCCCTTCCCAGGTCATCCCAAGCTCTCAGAGCAGACAGCAAGCCCATTTTGAGTGTCTGTAACAACCTAGTAACTTGCAAACAAGAGTCCGAGTATTCCCCAAGTATGGTCTGATTTTTCTAAGCTGTGGTTCATAAACCAATAGAAAATGTGTGTAATTTTTAGTGGACTTAGTGCTGAGGGCCCACTCTGAACCAACTCTCTTCTGAATACTTCATGCTACTCACTATTTCCATATCATAGTCAAATAGTTGCCCCTTTCTTTGTGAAGAAACCATTTACTTCTGTGGTATCATGGCACACACACCTCAGAGCAGAATCAGGAATCAAATTAATTTTTAACATGAAGTTAATTTTCTTTTCTTTTAAATGAAATTTTATAGTTCATCTTATAGTGTTTTCAACATGACTTAAAATATAACTTATGAATTTACTTAGCCAACATTTACTGTATGAGGGGTTTGTTTCAGATGTGTGATGGCCAGGGACACACAGCCTGGCCCTGGTCCCCTCTGTGTGCCTTCTTTTATGGACCATTCTGTCCACCTGTAGTTTCTCCAGTGATAACCTTGGATAAAAGTCACATGAAGTCAGCATAAAGTGTGAGTTTTAAAAAATTCTTTATCAGCTAATCAGTGACTCTGTGTATAAGTGTGGGGACTCTGATGGTACTTGGTCCTGTTAGGAGTCTGTGGCTGAAGGTGTCATGAGAATTTAAATTAGAAGCATTTTTTTAACACATCCTAGACAAGGAAACAGCTAGTGAAAAGTGGAGGCAGAGCTTATTGGAATTTATGAAGAAAATATTTTTCAGTTGAAAACATATTAAGTGATATGTAGAGTTTTAGCAACAGAAACTAGATTCCTGGGAAACTTCCAAGTGGAAAACAGTCATGTGGCCTTTGTCAGTATGGAGACTCTTGCCCTCCAGTCCTGAGGTGAAAGTGACACCATTGCTCATGTCTCTGAGGAAAGCAGCCTCTTGTCTCCTCCCTCATGTACTCAGTCTTACAGGCTTGGATAGAGTATTGGCCTATGTAAGTAAAAGTTTATTTTTACAAAACCTGGGATCTTCAAGGACAAAGATTTTTGTCTGGTTAACCACTTGTGTGCCCCTGGCACCTGGACACTATGCTAGCCCATGGTGGATAGTTGATAAGTTACTTGACTTATACCTGACTTGCTTGGATCAGCTGCTCAAGCTTTAGTCATTTAGTCATTCCTGAGCCATTCCATAGGACCCGAAATTGAGTCTCATAGATGTGAGTCCCTAGCATTAAAATGGCACTCCGAGTGAACTTTGCATAAGATAACCTGAGACTTGGAGGAGAAAGGAGAGGTGGGGGGGGGGCTGATGGAGGACCATTTGCGTTGAACTTAAGAAGACAGAGGAATATTGACAAAATGAGATAACAGGGTCCGCCTGAGGGAAAGTAAAGAGTGGAGATGGGTTTCTAGGAAGTAAACAAAGGGAGCAAAGTCTAAAAGCAGGAAATTAAAAACCAGGTGCATCTAGGGCTAGGGAGGTCAGTTTCAATAACAAATAGAAGACTTTGGATGTATGCACAGGTTTGTGTTATTAGAACACTGCACAGAGCCCAGAACCTCATTGACTTAATAACTTAGCGGTGAGTCTGCGCGGCAGGTCTGAGGCATGAGCACCTGGGGGAAGGTTGCATATTGGCAGTATGGGAATGAGCAGTGACATATAATAGAGCAGGTAGATGGGTATCTTGTTGCCTTCAAGCTGTGGAAGGATTATACCAGCCTCTAGGACATGAGGACTCAGAAACTCTGGGCTATTATTGGCTTAGAAATATTCTGAATCTGCATTTGACTCTAAGGAAAAATTATTTCTATCGCATGAATCAGTTCAGAATAGCTGCATAACACAGCATAGCCTAGTTAGTGGCATTCACCTTGTTCCCAGCTCCCAACCTTGGTGGGTAGAGCAAGTGAACAAAATCCTGCCAGAGCTGTACAGCACCAAACAGTGTGGGGTTCAGCTGCAGTAGGGTTCAGAGGTCACAGAAAAATGCTGCATCATTAAACGTCTGAGATTTTGATTTGACTTTGACTATTCTCAGATTAGTGAAGGACAATGACCAAGGCAGCAGCTTCATATGTGAGCCACTGGACACGATCTCATTTAATTTAGTTTTCATAACCACAGTGAGGCTATGAAAGGTTCTTATAGCCCACTACACAAAAGGCCTTGTGGACTTTCTTGCTTAAGGGGTGAAAAAACAGGACTTGGACTCAAAGTTGACCTATTAGATGAGTTAATTACATGTCATTGCAATAGTAAAAAAATTATTTTTAACTCAAAGATTTTAATCTTGCAGGTATAAGGATCTAGGAGAAGGAGAAGTTTCTCAAAAGGGCTGATTTAAAGGGCTGGGAATGGGAGTCTCACAGGCCGAAGTCAGAAGTCAAGAAGTAGAGTGGAGATAAAAATAAAGGGAACTCCCTCCTTCCTTTCCTCTTAAGGTGTCCAAAGCTTTCCTCTATCATAGGTCAGAGAGGCTGCAGCATCAGTATCTCCTTGGCAAATGCAAGTTTCCCATCAACTTCACGACCTAGGCATGGGCAAGGCTTCAAGCCTCACTGAAATGCAGCCACTCTTGAGTACCCATCACCCATCTTGCACAGGTCTCTGGTGTTATTTCAGTTAATCATTAAGCCTGAAGATTTGCACTTAGCAGATACAAGACAAATTCCAGATACATGAGCTAAGCACTTACATTTCTTTTACCACACCCAGAAGGTGTCTCTCCTGGAGTCAGCTCTACCAACCAGCTCATCTGCAGCCACCTTTGGAGCTGAGGAAAGGGAAGGGAGGCGGTCATGTGACTATTGAGGTTCCCTAGGACAGGGAATGGATTAGGACAAGGAAGGCAAGCATAGTGAGTACTTCTGAGACTTCCAGCTTGTGATCTGGTCCGAAGAGCAGAGTTGACTTCAGGCAAACCTAGCACTTGTACAAAAAGTTGTCTTCATACCACTCTGTTTTGATGTTGAAACCTAATGTCTCATCCAAAGATGTTGGTAGTACAAGGTCCAATCTCTTATAGAAACTCCAGCTTCTCAGTCATATAAATTATCATTTGGTTCAAACTTGAGTGATCAAAAAGAGAAAGGAATGCAACTCAAGTGACTGAAATGCTTAATGAGGATGGTGGGAAATGCCTCACTATGCAGACCATGCACATCAGTGTTTACATCTGGGGCAAGAGTAAGCAAAGCATCATGGGAAACAGACCTCTGACTTATTTGCCACTGAGATACCTCAGTTCAGATATTTCATTTCTACAATTGGCTACATACTCAGATATTCAGGAATGGCCATCTGAGTACCACTACCCTGACTAAAATGCCTTGTGGAAGAGAGATGTGGTCTTCAACGTGCCTACAAACCCTATACACACTGGTCTTGTGGCTGCAGCTCCAGGCTCCGGGTTACATGCAGTCTGAAGTTTGCACATGCTTTCTCTACTCTCACACGCTTCTTTTCTTGTCATCTTTCTATCACCAAGAAGGAGGAGGAAGAGGAAGAGGAAGAAGGGAGGAGGGGAAGGAGGAGGAGAAAAAGAAGAAGATGATGAAGAAGAAGAGGAAGAAGAAATAAAACAAAATTGTCTCTTTTTTTCTCTCTTTCATCTTGGAAGTGAATGCTTGAAACTTGAATGCATGCAAGGACCATGTTGTTCCTGTTCACACTCTGTCCCTCTTCTGGAACAGCATCTGGCACATGGTCACTACTCAATAAATATTTGTCAAATGAATGACAGAAGCCATACTGTTTCCACCATTACCACTGTTGTATGGAAGCAGTCTGTTGGACCAACAGTATAAACACAAAGGGTGGCTACTGACATGTCTCCACAATGCATGGCAAACAGATGCCAGTCAGTAAACAATTTGTACCTATAGAGTGCCAAAGGCCATGCTTGATGTTGTCTGTTTGACAGTTGGATCATTTTCTGAGTCCAAAGAAAAACCTTTGTGAAGTTGGAAGAGGAGATGAGTCTGTTGAAAGACTGTGTGTGTCTGTTCAGGGTAGGGGCAGGACCTGAAACAGCTGTGTGGCATTGTCAGTTCATGCAGCAAAGGAGTCATAGATCGATGGAGTTTGTTTTGGTATGAACTCGGTGGCTATGGATTGTTTTTGGTGAAAGAGTACCAAACAGAACTAGCAAGTCTAGTGGCAGGGAGCCAGCTCTGCAGCATTATCCTTGCTGATGCTATAGACTCTGGCTTAAAGGGGCCTGGGGGGCAGCCGGCACCTGCCCTTCTTTACTCACATCTATTCTGTTGGCAGTAGCTTTCCTGCAGGGCCCTGCTCTTTCTGCCTCTCTCTGAATTCTTAGCAATGACCTCATCCACACACTCACAGCCTCAACTGCTGTGACTTCCTGCCAGTACCCACCCGGGTATTTGCTTCACCTCTTCTCAATCTTTTTCACTTAATCTTAGGAACTGAAGAACCTTGCCATCCTCTGGGTTCTTCTTAGCTAGTGGGCCATGGAACCACGCTGGCCAATTTGCATTTGTCAATGAAATAAACTAGTAGAAAAAGTAAAATTCAGGAGTCACAAAATACACAGTGTGAATATTCTTTCCTAGCTTGTTTTACATACAGAATTGATTATGCATATTCCTTTATGCTTGTGCTGGGTCTTGAGTCACATGTAGGTTAGAATGTATTAAGAGCTCATCCTGTCTAAGGATGTTCTCCTGCCCTTTACAGTCTCACCCTCTGCATTCCCTTCATCAGCTTCCCCATGAATTTCTTTCTCCTCATCCTTACCCTCCAGCTTATAGCCCTCTGATTTGCACTTTAAAGCTGTCCCTTCTTGTCTGAGATGATCTTCAGCTCATTGCATTTCTTGAAATGGAAACACAAGCCGACTGCGGCTCTCTTTATTGCTCCATGATCTCACAACACTGAATGAAATGCATATTACTTTTGGATTATTTAGTTGCATTTTTGTTGTTATAGACTATATGCTTAAAATTATCAGTATTATATTACTTCTTCCTTAGTGATCATTTCTCCGTGGCCCTTTTTTTTCCTGTGTCTTGAGTCTGGGTACTCCATGGGTCCAAATCTCGTCATCTGTGATCTCCCATGGTGTACTTCAGAGGCTCTTCCCCACTTGTCCAGCAGTTGATAACTGCCAAATCTGCACCCCCAGCTCTTACGTGTCTCTGGGATTAGGCTTTTTATAGCAGATTCCCGCAAGTCTTACTCCATTCTCATGGCAAATACATCCCATGCTGAAGTCACTGTTTCCCTAAAGATATGGCTCCTCCTGTCTTGCCCAGGCTGGTCCATACTGCTTTCTCTCTCCCTTTCTCGCTTGTCTTTTGTAGGTAATGATTTATTTTTATTTTTATTGTCAGAGTCTTATTGTGTAGCTCAGGCTAGCTTTGAACTCACAGTCCTGTCTCAGCTCTCAGAAAGCTACAGTTTTAGGAACATATCACAGTTGGTCTCCTATGTGTCTTTAGAACTAGCCTCTTAGTACCTTTAGATTTCAGTGCAGTGTCCTCCCAGAGATGCCATAGTCTGGAAAGTTCAGCATTATCTCCCACACCATGTCCATGTAGATTGTATCTGTCCATCTCACTATACTCCAAACACTTAAAGGAAAATAAATTAAAGAATTTTTGTCTGTCTGATGCCTAATACTTAAGTGCCTGGCATATTGTAAGGGTTAATAGACATTTCTTAAGACTGTCATCATAATAAACTATCAGAGAATATTTGGTGAGTTGCCAAAAAGGGGCCTTGAGAATGAAGTGGTCTCTTTCAGGCAGATCTAGAGTCTGGTCCAGTCTGTTGGCCAGGCCTCCTAGGTTTCCTATTCTGTTGCATTGTTTTCTCATTGTGCTGTGCTATGTAAACTAGAGAGAGATTTTAGAAATTTTCATTTTTTTTGTCAAATTTTTGTCAACAACACAGTCCTTTGTCCAGCCCTTGTTCTCAGCGTTGCTGTTTCCCTGGCACAAGCCCTGCTGTTAGATCCGTCATAACCATCGTGTCTCAGCCACTAGGTTTGTCAGGTTATTTCATTTATTAATTTTTAAAATAATGTTACTGTGCAGCCCAGGCTGTCTTAGAGCTCACTACATGTATAACCTGGCTTAGAAATCTTACAATTAGAGCAATTTTGATTTTAAGAACTAGGACTGATTGGCTATTAACTAAAAGGAATAAAGGTATGTTTATCTCTGAGTGTCCCAAAGGAAAAGAGCAACGTCACGGTCCAGTTTATTCAACCAAGGAAGAGACACTTATAGCGTTGTATCATCATGCTCTGCCAGTGCCAGCAGGACAGCTTATTGTCTCTGTGGACAGCCCTGTGCTGGAGCTGTCTCCTGAATCCAGCTCTGCCTTGCTCCACCTCCTTACTGTCTCATACAAGGCCATTTTGAGCTGCTTTCTGGTCTGCCTTTCCTTTCATACTTTTGTATCTTGGTACCTGGCTGCCAGGTTCTGATCCCGCTGCTATAATACAATTGGGAAATTGGTGTTAGGCTAAGTGGGAACTAAGTATGGATACAAGTTTCCCCCTTTGGACTAGAAGAGGTGGGGACTATAGAGCTGAGCTCAGTCTGTGTGATTAGGGCCATAAACTGTTTCACAAACATTTGATTAATGAGAGCATGCTCTGCTGATCCCATTAGTTCAAATAAAGCTCACAGTGAAGCCATTTAATTTCCCCACATGAGTTGATGTGTAGGGTCCAGGACTAGTGACATCTTGTGTCATGGTTTGGATGTAGACTTCAGCTTCCTCTGTATTCCTACCAGGATTGTTTGTAGGCTCAAAGTTAAATAGAAAACCTTGAGGCTTGGTTAAAAATAAGAACAAGTCTGCATATTAGACTCAAGTTACATAGGTTGTCAGAAGTTTTATGTGCATTGCATTATTTAGCTCTTAAAGGATCTAAATAATAATAAAAACTATTTTTTTACATACAATAGCTAAGTCAAACTGATTGTAATGACATTTGTCTTTAATTCTAATGCCTGGAAAAATGAGGAAGTATAAGATTTTCAAGATTTCTAGGCCAGGCTATACATGTAGTGAGCTCTAGAACAGCCTGGGCTACACAGTGAGATTATTTAAAAAATTAATAAATAAAATAATCTGAAAAACCTAGTGGCTGAGACACGATGGTTATGACGGATCTAACAGCAGGGCTGTGCCAGGGAAACAGCGACGCTGAGAACAAGGACTGGACAAAGGACTTTGGCTTTGACATCTTCAGAGCAGTGTGACCAGTCACTAGCTTTAGGGTAAACGGCTTTGCGCACCTACACTGCCTGTAGCCATTAGCAGAGAACAGTTCATTCTTCCAGATTTTGGGTTCTCATAAAAGTTTTTGTTGTTTTCCTTAGCTTTTCTGTCTTTCCTGGTTCTGTTGTTGGTGAGAACAAAGAAATGCCCAGAGTTTTACTCTCTCTGGGAGGTTGAAACAAAAATGATTGTGCTGCCTTCACCTCAGCTCCCTAGCTCATAATAGAATAAAAGTCATGTGTTCCTAGGCCTGTCATAGACTGTCAGAACACTGTTGGACGATGCAAAAGTGTCTTCAGTCCCAAGTAGAGCAAGTCATTCACCACTCTTCTCTTGAGGACATTTCCAAATCATTGTGTTCAACAGCCCATGAGACCATCCTGAACTCAGAGGAAGCAGGAGCTGTAACTGATGTCAACAGCCATTATTAATCTCTGGCTCCTTGTTAATAACCCTTTCAGTGCCCTTTATCTTCAGCGCATCAGAAACTCCTATGAGATCCATCTCTGAACTGCTTCCTAGGCCTGATTGCTCATCTCCACAGCCAGTGTCTACATGTTAGAACATGTGGCACTGTTCTGCAGTAAAGCATAACTCCCATCCCTGTGCTTTAAACACACAGCTTTTGCTCTACTCAGGCCAGATTCCATGCAGGTTACATAAACATGAGGGCTCCACCCCCTCTTCCTCAGTAACTTCACAGAAAGACAATGTGATATCTCCAGGCCTAGGAGTGACAGAAAGAGTCACTCACATCAGCACTAGTCATACATGAGACATGTTCTTTCTGCCTATAGCTCATGGGTCAGGACTAATCCACGGTGCTACCCAACTCCAAACTACACCATATGTCTGGCTATCCAAAACATTGATAGAATTCTAAGCAAATGCTACCTTTCTTAAGGATTCCTCAGAAGTATTTCATCTAGGTTCTTTGCTGTTATTCTTAACCTGGTGATGTTAACTTTTCATAGGACAAGCAGAGAATGCACTAGACATATAAACAGGAATGTCTATCCTTAATCAGAGGGTATAGAGAGTTTTGTTTCCTGAGCATCTTCCATGTTGCGGTTTCCCTAACTCATCCTAACAGCCCCATGTGCCCTGACGGAAAGCAAGCCTTAAACGTTTTGTGAGCATCTTGGTTGAGACAGCCATTTATATCAACACTACTTCTAGAGGCATAGCTGCCTAAATCAGGAGGGACACAAAGAAACGGAAAGAACAAACAAGCTGTGCCTTGCCTGAAAAAATTCTCATCTCCCCATGGCTTCTCTTTAAGCCGTCACTCTTCATCGTGGAACTGTGGATACTGAGTTCTCTCTGTTGGACGTACAGTCCCCCCCAGCACCCCCAGCACCCCCCAAACCCCCCACCCCCCGTGCTCTCTGTCCCGCATACAGCACCCCAGTCTGCCTGTGCTCATGGAGGACATTAGCACTCCCAGCTCCCTGTGCTGGCTGATCTGCTTAGCTCTAACTTCCCACCTGTTAGATTTATGTTGTCTGCCCAACCATTTCAATCCCAAGTTCTTCTCCAAGATCATTATCCAGATGTTTTTTCTCACATAATTTCTTTTCACTGTGTCAACTATAATTTCTTTGATCATGTATGAGGCTTAAATATTTCAAAGTAATTCTTGTGAAAGAATTTCTCTATGTGGTATGTTGAGTTTTTGTTGATGTTTTTGTTGGTTTGTTTTTATTATTGTTTTGTTTTTGGTTTGGGAAATTGAACTTAGTACCTAACACATGCTAGACAAGTGCTCTCCCACTGAACTGCATTCCTAGGCCTCAAAAATTTCAGGGAAGAAAGTTATATTTCATCACACCACAAAATTTTAGAAAGAAATTATCTGAAAAATATTTCCTGTGGGATCTCTGAGATCTTTCTCCAAAGCATTTACAATTGTTTCATAAATATGAACTACAGAGCTAGGAGAGGCCCTAAGGATTGTGTGGTTCTCATGTTTTAATACACAGTTCTGAGGACACTGAAACCAAGAAATAATAAGAGGTGTGATACCAGTCTTCCTGTTAATTGTTCTTTCCACTCTCTGATGCTGTCTTTGAATTGCACATTGCAGCCGTTACTCAAGGGTGTGCCGAGCAGGCCCAAGGTGAGCTTGACTCTCAGTACCACAGAAAATGTTGCTTAAGGCCTCGCTATCCAAGTATTCCCTACTATAATGACTATACTTGAAAGTCTTTATTTTTTGAGTACAGAATAGTCTTGTCAGTCTGGATGCCTCTGGCAAACCTCTATATCAAAAAATACTTACATTACAATTCATAACAGTAGAAAATGAAAGTAATGAAAGTATGAAGTAGAAATAAAATAATTATATGGTCGGGGTGACCACAACATGAGAAGCTGTATTAAAGGGTCACAGCATTAGGAAGACTGAGAAGCACTGGTGCAAAGGAAGGAAGGCAGTGTAGCCACAGGAAACTGTCGTAGTAATAAATTTTAATTTTATTATAATGTGGGGATCACATCGCAAACTTTGTTTTTTTATATTGCAGACTTAATGAAATAAACTTGTTTTTTTTTTCTATTTTCTTCTTTGGTACAAAGTCCACTATTTTTTAGTTCAAGTAAACTCTAAATGGGGCCTGAAGGTCTGGTGCACTGTTTTGATACAGCAGTGATAGAAATAATGTGCCGGTCAATCATCTGACCGTGTTCTTGCTGCCGACTCCTCTGCAGGATCTAGCAATCCCTTGAGTCACAGTTTCAGTGTTCTTTTCTCTCCTCAGCACTGTGTTGAGCTGCTCTCTCTGGTCTATACTTGGTTTGTAGTGCATCTGCCTACTGATAGTTTCGGCTTACTTCGACCAGGAAAGGGGGTTAAACAAACATTTAGAACCCACAATCTCCCTTATGATGAGATAATACATTGCCAAAAGAAATGAGCAGTCTGTTCCTCCCAACTTTAGACAGTTTATAGATTTCAACTCTGCTTATCAACTGACCCAAGTTCCACTTAGATATGCACTGAGGCAGTGAGCATACCCAAGGCAGATACCTTTTCTGGCATGGTTTTTGTCCTATTCTTGACGAATAGAATAGACATAGGTGGAGGTAGTAAAGCCAAAGCCAGTTTCTTTCAATCAGGTGCTTCACTCTTAGTAATAGTGAGATCTGTGGATCTGTACAAGACAACAAACAGCTCAAAAGACGTGGGCTGGGCTAAGGAATCTGAAATGCTTGAGCCTCACGAGAAAGTATCATGTGGCCTTGAGGGAACAGCACTCCACATACCTCAATGTTCTCAATAACCAACAGGCTAGGTCTATCTGTCTCCCAGCTACACCAATCATTTTTTAAAGGTCCAGATAGCAGTGACGTGCACCGACCCTCCCTTCACTTGGAAGCTAGTCTCTCACCAGAAGGTGTAGGGACAGGCAGTTTGACAAAGGAAAAGTGACTCAGTGAGCTTTGAATTTAGGGATTGTGTAGTTGAGGTTAATTGCAACCGGGGGTCAGATAATAACATGTACCATTAAAATATTTCTGTGTTAGTTATTTTGTTCTCACTGTGACCGAAATGCATGACAGAAAGAGGTTAGGGGAAGGGAGATTTGCATTGGCTCATGGTTTCAGAGAGATTTTAGCCATCATTGCAAGGAAGGCATGGGAGAAGAACCATGTGGTAGTGTCTGTTCATGACGAAGAAGCAGAGGGGGCGTGGGGAGGAGCTGGGGCAGCCTTAGCTCTCAGAGTCCTGCCCCATTCCTGACATCTGCCATCAGAGCCCTTTTCACACATGCAGGAGACCAAGCCTTCCAACAAGACCCATCTGGGCATTTCAGATTATGACAACAATGTATGATTGTAGAGTAATATGTGTCCCAAGACTGGAGTGGGGCAGTTGCTGTTCAGATCCTGCCTTGACCACCTGGGATACATTAATTATGATTTAACCTGAATGAGCTTGAGTAAATTAGAGATAATGATTTTGCAAACTGGTTATGAAGGTAAGATTAAATTAAATTTACAAATGGATAAAGAATGTCAAAGTTGGGCATTGGTGGCACATGTTTTTAATTAAGGCAAACTAATCTCTGAGTTAGAGGCCAGCCTGGTCCACAAAGAGAGTTTCAGGTCAGGCAGATATAAGAAATCCTATTTTAAACAAAACAAAACAAAACAAAAAAATGACAAACAACTCATAATAGGTAATAAATAACCCCTGAACCTCAGATTTGCTTCTTGAAATACTGAGGGTGTGGCAGGATTTCTATAGCAGTGATTTCTTTTGAGAGAGTGCTCACAAGTAAAACTTCCAAGGAGAGAAATGGGATAAAGAGGAGGCAGATGTATTTACCATGATTCTGTGGGAGCCTCTAGATGGGAAGCAATGTCATGAAATTTTCTTCTATTAATCAGTCCAGTGGCCACTGCCCACCTCTGGAATAATATACAACTCCCATTGCCATTGCAGGGAGAGATGTTTCTGCCCACTGAGGGCAGTTCTAGGGCTTCTGGCAGCCAGTGTGCAAATCATCGCTGGCGGGACACCCCAGGAATCTTCTGTGGTGTCCAGATCCTGATGTTAGCTGAGGGTAGAGGCTGTGTCCACTGTGCATTCTACTTCCCAGTTCTTCCTCCCTCTTGCATCACTTCTGTGTGTCCATCACTTCTTCAGGAACATGGGATGCTTTAGCAAGTGAGACAAAGGCCGTTCTCTTATAGTCTCATGGAGAGAGACAATAAACATACAAATGTAATAATTACCTACCATGTCCTCTGGCGAAAAGTACAAGGTAAGTGGATAGCAACTTATCACTGAAGACATACCTCATGGAAAGACTTGATTTCTAGAGGAGTGTTGATATAGTATATGTTCATATTCTCTATACTCACTCAGGCATTTTCAGTGAGAGAACTGATTGAACCCACTGCCCTCGGGACAAGCACATGTTTGATGTGATCTAATGCATTTGCTTGTCAGCTTTCCTTCAGAATTTCAGTGTTGATAGTTTAAATTGTGCTCTCTGGTAATTTGAATATATCTACTTATTCATTAATTTTATGTCTACATTTCATTTTATTTTTTACATTTATTTATTTTGTAAGGGTGGGGCACACACAAGCCACAACATGCCTGGAGAGGCCAAAGGACAGTCATGGGAGTCCCTTGTCTCCTCCCACCATGGGAATCCCAGGGATCGAGTTGAGGTTATGGGGCTTTGAGGACCCTTCACTGTGGAACAGTCTCTCCAAACACAGAACTGCATGCTTTAGCATCCTTTGTTGACCAAACTCTGATGGTGTCTGAAGATGATGAAATGAAAGGCTCTTGCCTTGGCGCATAGTCTATTCTGACAAGTGAACTGTTTACATTAATAAATCTTCCATAGGGAAGAAAGTACAAGCAGGGACCAGGAGGTCTGCTGATGACATCCTGTAGAAAAGACAGGATGTATCTGCAGTCACCTGTCACAGAAGCCATCTGAAGGAAGCGCCCATGGAAGTCAAAGGCTGGCTGGCCCCCAGCATGTAGACAGGCAGGCAGAAAGTTCTTAGAACGAAGACACAGAGGCAGCAGCAGATGCTGCTTTTAGTGATCCCTCGCTGAGTCTGATTGTTGAGATAAAATAAGGGGTTCTAAAGAAGATTACTTTGTGGTAGTCAAGAAGGATCTGGAAGCAGTCTATCCGAAGATGTTTCCTCAGAAAGTAGAAACCCACCAGAACAAGCACATCTAAAAGAATTTAGGAAATTAATTGGGGACTCCGGACATAAAGGATATTTGTTCCCTCTGAACCTGAAGGCAAGTAGAGTTTCAAGGTTTTTTGTTTTGTTTTTTGTGCTCCAAGTCTGTGAAATCTTGTCTCAACTTCTTGTCTCTACTTCCGTCTTCTCTTTCCTATTTTGGTTTTCTAGCATTTTCTGACTTTCTCATGGCTCAATCCAGGAAAGCTACTAGTCTATGGGAATGAGAAAAGGCCATCTTCTTCAAGTCACATAGCATAGCATCCTGTGGGAAAGACTCTAGCTGTCCCTGGACAATGTGTCCCCACCTTAATCAAGGCACCTGGGGTTGGGAGGGGAGCAGAGTGAGCCTGCTCTCCTACACAGGGAACAAAGCACGTCTCGTGGAGGGTAGCACAGGTGGCTTGGCCCAAGTAGCTCTGTTCTTCCAAAGGAGGGGATGGCCTGGGAAACTTCCTGAGTAGAAGGGTCTAACTGACTGATTAGTAATTGGTTGACTCACTGATAACTGTTTTATTTGCTATAGTTGCTTGCTTTTCATTTCCACAAACTCCTAGCAACACCGTTAGCTTATAAAATTGTAACAGTACAAACTCAGCTACCTGTAAACAGGCCTTAGCTGACTGCAGGCTCTCTCCAAAGCTCAAATGTATTGCGTGTCTACAGTGTGAAATGGCATTCAGGGCTCTCACTGGACTCATTGCATGCTAGCAAAACATGCACCTGAAAGTCTTCCTTCTTGTGAGGCTGTTGGTTCCCTAGAGAGAAATATTTTATCACAGCGCCCATAGAGAATCTGGCATCCAGAAGATCTCAACATACTTGTTTCTAAAGATGTATTGTAGTCCCAGTCCACACAGCTACATGTGTGTGGACAAATGATGTCCTTCCAGTTACTCTGATAATACAGAGACTGTCAAACATGTGATTTTCTTCTTGGGTATTTCTCCTAAGAAAACAGCTAAAAAAATCGAACCAGATAATGGTGGTGTATACATTTAATCTCAGCACTCAAGAGACAGGCAGGCAGGTCTCTATGTGTTTGAAGTGAGCCTAGTCCATAGAGCGAGTTCCAAGACTGTTACATAGAGAAACCCTGTCTCAAAAATCCAAACCAACACAACAGCAACAACAAACCAAGAAACAAAAATAAATAAATAAAACTGCCTTTGAAATACTGTGGATTTTGAAATCAACAGCTTTGGCTCTGAATTCCACTTTGGCATAAACTGACTGGATGAACCAGGGCCTATTACGTCAAAGTTTACCCTCTGTCTTCTCCTTTGTAAGGTGGCATTACAAACTGTCTGCAATGTTATTATCAGAGGTTTAGAAGATTTTGCATTGTTTTGAATTATTAAATATTTGCACATAAACAATGACATGATAAGATAAAATATGACATTCACCTTATACCTTATAAAGCATAAAGGTAAAAAATTAAAATTTTATTATTATCTTCTTCTTTTCCCTTCTCTCCCTTCCTCCATTCTCCTCTCCTCTCCTCCCCTGCTCTCTTCCTTCCTTCCTTTCTTTGTTTCTTCTTTGTGTAACCAGGTTGGCCTTGAACTTGGGATGATCTTCCTGAAGGTCACCATGTTCAGGCCAATATGCAACGTTTTCAATGTGCCTTTATTTTTATTGTGGCCTGTTTCATGAAGTTAGATGTGAAATTTTCCACTGTGGCATTATGCCAGTGCGCAGAATGTTTCAGCTAGCAGAACCTCTTACATTTGGGATGTTTATGTTTGTGATACTCAAGCTGTTTTGTTATTTATGAAATGTAGGTTTATGTGAGATAATATGTGTGGAATTCCAAGCATGATGTCTGATATGTAAAACATTCAATAATTATATTCATTATCATTATTGTCTCAGGCTATGAAGAACAATGATCAATTCTCTTCCTCTAGAACAGAATTCTGAGATTGTCATGGAGCCACAATATCCACTATTAGCATTACACTGTGACTAATTCCTGGTTCCTTTAGTTAGAATCATGTTCCCAGTAAATTAGGGCTTACTTTTCTCTTCTGCAAAATGGGACTAGCAAGAATATCTGTGTCTGAAAGCACTGGAGAGAATCAGAGAAGTAGATAAGAGACTGTGTAAAGTACGTTGTAGTATGCATGATACATAGAACTATCGTAACAAATGCTTGTTGGGAACATTGTCCTTGTCATTGCCACCATCCTTATCACCATTGCCCTCTCACCACCTTTCTCTGTTTTAGCTCATTCTCCTTCCACAGTCAGAGGATGACAGAGAGAAATAGAGAGAGGGATGCTTGTGTATGGGAGTGAGGGAGAAATATTTAAAACTATCAAGAGTCACAATAACCGTTCCAGAGACTCCGAGTTAAAACACTGAGAAATCTCAAAACCAAAGCAGCAAAATTCTCCTCAGTTCCAAACCAAGTGATTACCTCCTACACAAGACAAAGCTTCTGGAGAAGGGTCTGCAGAACAGCAGCAGAGACTCGGAAGGGATCTCAGAGAGGTATTGCAGGGAGTGGTGAAGAACGGTCCTTCTAGCCCAGAGCTGCAGAAGCTACTGAATGGCCAGTGGAAATGAACTGCTTGTGCTATGGGCAGAACACTATATGCTGCTTGCCTCCCCAGGAGAAAGAATAGCAAGAGATTGCTTCCAACTCCCCAAAGAGCTTAGAGCTCAGCGGGCTCTCCCTGGACTCTTTAATGAAATGCAGTTCAACAAGCCAGGCCCCAGCATGCTTAACCTTTGGACCACAGATGCCAGCCTTCCTCTGGAGAAAGAGCCAGTTGTGCTCTTTTGGTAGCTGTGATGCAACCCCTGGAGGGAAAAAAGGCTCATTCCCACTGTGATTTTGCAATGCCTCCAACCCAGGGCTTAAAGGATTTCAGATGCATTTGGAAACTGAACTGTGCTGGCTCATCTCTGGATGCCAGAGAGACCGACCACGGCAGTCCTAGCTGCTGATGCAGGCCTGCTGGTATTTGGGTTGTCTAGTCATGACAAAGCATTAACAAGCTTCTGTGCCACTGTTTGCATGTGGGAAAAATGGCACCCCACTCAGCTGCATTTACCTAGCCCCTTGGCTGCTTTCCAGCCTTGCCCACCTCAAATCCCCAAGCAAGACTTTGGGACAATGACCCTGAACACAGAGCATGGAATTTCCAAAGAGGATTAATGTTCTCACTTCTTTTCTACTTGTACATATATTTCTAATTCGTGATGAATGGCAACAAGGGGCTTGGGGCAACAGGACAGGAAGTCAGTTCTTGCCACCGTCAGTCGAGAGGGAGGCAATATTCAGAGGAGGTGTCTGCCTTAGAAGGAAATAAAAACCAACAACCTTCTCTTACAATGACAAGACTTCTTTCTTAATTCTAAGCTATTACATTTCTTAACACAGCAATTTCTTTGGCAATGAGCTCTGTAGATTGTAAGGCAGGAAGCAGAGGTCAGTGACCTCTGTCACAGGCTGTGGTGGTGACTGTGGTGGGATCTGGGATAGAGCAGTGCTTGGCTTTCTGAGCATTTGCAAGGGCTCAAAAGCTTGTACAGAAAGAGCCTGGCCTCTGCTTCTGTTTGCTCTACTCCAGCTCCAGTCGTCTGAGAGGCTAGATGCAGCCCTTTTCTCATTACTAAGGCAAACACCTGGCAGAAGCAATGTATGGAAGGAAGAAAGGGCTCATTTTGGCTACAGGTTGAGGTAACAAGGAAGCTATGGTAGCGGGAAGGTGCCACAGCTGGTCTCCCTGCATCTGGGGTCAGGAAGCAAAGAGGGAGATGAGTGGTGATACTCAGCTGGTCTTCTCCTTCTTATTTAGTCTGGGATCCAAGCCCAAGGAATGGTAATGCCCACAGTTAGACTGGGACTTCCCACCTTAGTTCAGCCACGTCAGGAAAATGCTCCACAGGTATGCCCAGAGCCTTGTCTTCATGGATTCTAGATCCTGTCAAACTGCTAGTCAGTTTTAGCGATCACGCATGGAAAGACAAAGTGTGAGTGGAAGATCTCCTTCACCTTTAACCATTTCCAGCTTTACTGGACTGTAAACATGTAGAGTCAGGGGTCATCTCAATCATACAAGAAATAGTATTGGTTTGGTTTGCATACTAATGATTTTCTTGTCACTGTGACTTTATAATGTGAAACACAGTCTCATAGTGACATGACTCACCTACATGCATACTCAACACTGCCCGGCACCCACTACTTCAGTACAATGCTGCACGTGGGCAAAAAAATTTCAAGAAAAGAAGGTGCGGGCTGCCTCCAGGTTCTACCTGCAAAGGGCCTCCTCCACATCCCCAATGGAAAAGAGATTTGAGTCATTATTGTGTTACACAAGAAACTACGCAGCCAGTCCCTAGTAGACCCCAAGGCACTAGCAAATTACTAGAAGATGCTAGCAAATTGCTCTGCGAGTGAGGGGCTAACTTTATTCCTGCCTCCCTATCGTAATAAAAGCTATTTATTCTTTTTGTGTATTCAGCTTAGTTGGAATTTGACCTTGGAACATACATATGAATTCTATGATATGAGTAAAAACGAGAGGGGGAGACAGGGCAGGAGATGGACGCGGAGAGGAAGAGAGTCGGTGACATACAACAAGACACAAAGGGAAGAAAGCCCAAAGGCCTCCTGCCACTGCCAACCCATGCTCCAGCTGGACACTCACAGAACAGCATTTCCCAAGACCCTGTGAGTGCATGAGAACAGTGTGCATTCTGTGTGTGCACTTGGGCATGTGCTGGGGGTGGACACAATCCTCTTAGCCTCAGCAGGTGTGACTTCTGTCACCTACAATGAAAGGAACCCCTACCCATTTCAGAAGTTTTCCCTTTCTTTGATCCCACATGAATTGCCAGTTTTTTTGCTGCCTTAGCCTAATTTCTACTCGAATAGCCTGAGAAAATTCCCATGGATGGTGGATGAGCTGAGAGTGGGCCAAGGGCCCATGGCAGAGTGAGCAGCAGCTAAGGTGTCATCATGTTGCCACTGACATTCTTGCTCCCGCAGCCTCTCCTGAAAAGCTTGAGGAAACACACAGAATGGCTCATGAATGGGACTCCTGGACTTGATGGTTGATACTTTATCCCATTTGCATCTCCACACTTCACTCAGAGACATTCTAGTCAAGATGCATGGAGTCCCTGATATGTGGCCAGGGTTCCAGGGGTATGCCTCAGATTGCACTGCCAAAGCTGGGTGGAGTCTGAAGAAAGGCCAGGGAAGTGGTGGGCAGGAAGAACTTTAGCAGGTGCACAGGAAGCAAGGTTCTCCTGCTCCAGTTTGGGGTACTTGGTATCTGGGACCTTGCAGGAGTCTCCTTCCTGCATTCCCTGTCTGCTGATCTCCCACCTCAATTTAATTACTCAGACATTGCATGATAATCTCTCATTTTAATTTCTCAAATTAGTTTGCTCATGGAAGGCATGGCCTGGTGTCAGTATGGATGGAAAAGGACAAGTCGCAGGAGTCAGTTCTTTCCTCCATGAGGCTCTGAGATCTTAGACTCAGAACATCAAACTTGCTATCAGGCACCTTTTTGAAGCATCTCATGGGACTCAGCATCATCTTCTAAAGCTCAGGTCTTATTGCTCACTCCCTTCTTTAGGAGCATGCTCCTCCTTACAGCTCTCTCCTTGTTCCTTCCCTAGCTTTCTGGACTCTTGACTATACGTCAGAAGTCAAGACATGGCATAAGAATTGTATTCAAAATCTTGCCCCAGGACCTTTCTGACATAATTTCCCACCTCCCTCAACCAAGTGCCCTTTAACCTGTGAACTTCCCAAGTTGTGTATTCCAGTGATCTTCTTTTGAAAGATCAGCCTATCAAGACATTTGCAGTCTAAATATGACCCAAACACATATGATAGGTTCATGAATCTTAGTTCATTTCTCTTCAGTTATGCAGGGAAAATGGAATCTTTTAATTTACCCAGGTGTAATCTGCTTTCCTTGGTGAGTGATCTTTCTCTATCACCCATTGCTGTTAGTGTGAGTAACAGACTTATGAAAAAAATACGAAAAGAAATGTCAGGGTTTCCCCGCTAAGGGAAACAGGAGTCCATAGAGAAAGCTAATTCCACTGGCAGGCTATGGTTTTAGTTTTTTCTGGTAAGTTCTCATCCTTACAGAATGTATTTGTACCTCTCTTTCTTCTTATCATCACCTGGAAAGTTAGTATTGCCTCTATAATGAAAGACGAGGAAATGAAAGACCGTGCACCCTCCGTTTTCCTGATCTCTGTGCGTTTCTCTGTGTGTGGATAGATATTGGATTAAAGTGCTGTTTGAGACTCTGTAAACTGGCCTCCAGAAAGTGGCTTGGGACCTACAAGTGCTTTACTTTGGTGAAAGAGAGATCTTGCGTCACATTTAGGCAGGGCTTCCTTTCTTTGGAATGTCTTCTCTTGATTCTCACCCCATGACCCATTATTACATGCCTGTGTGGGGCTCAGGACCTACCTAATGTCTAGTCCTCTTCTAGGATAACTCTCTATTTTTCTTAGTAATTTATTCTTTATTTCAATTTCAATGGGATACTTTGAGAAAGAGGGGGGTTTATGTGAATTTTAAGTCTAACATCAAGTACTACTATTTTAACTGTAAATGTAGTATTTTATAAAAGAATTGTTCAAGAGTTTACTAAATATATGATGCATTTTTCAGTGTTCTATTTCTCAATTATAAGATGCTAATGCCTTGACTATTTTGGTTTGGGGTGGGTGGGACTCTTTGCTAGTAGGATTGACAGAAATATCATCTTTCCATGCTACCCTGAACAGCTGATCTGACTTGCATATGTGACATCTTCTTACTATTGTTGCTTATTGGAAGATCTAACCTTCTAATTCCAAAATCGTCCCATTTTTAAAGATGGACTTGGTGATCAAGTCTTTTGCAGACTTTGCAATGTGCTTCTTTCCTCCATCTTCACAGATGGGATGGACTGCCCTCCCTTCATTATTCCCTGAACACTGTTCAGCCCTCCCTAGCAATCACCACTTCGCTCACAGCTTCCCTGTGCTCCAGACCCATTCATCTTTTTACATTTTATTCTAAAGTATCTAACATTTATATTGAGTTCTAGTGGCTTTGTTTTTATGATTTATAATGGTTGTCACGGCCTGAACAAATGAAGGATGCACAAGGAGGGCTATCTTTAACCTTTCTTCTGTAAACACTTCCAGAGTCACCCGGCTTGCCAGTCCTAGGTTGTTGGTTTTGTTTTTACAATCTTATTCAAGAGAGAGTGCCTACTTATGTACACTGCCCAAGATTATTTGGTTTTCTCAGAAATGCTATCTAAAAATATGAGCAGTGTGTTTTTCTTAAAGATCTTTAATAAGGAAAACAGAAGACAAGAGTTGGGGGCACAAAGAATAAGCCAGAATTCTCATTCCACTATCTTGCATTTCCTATGGGACAGACCTTGTGATCCTCATTGTCTTTGTCTCTCCCATCAATCTATTTATCCATGCATCTAATCTGTTTATCTATCTATCTATCAATATCTATCTATGAATATCTATCTATCTATCATCTATCTATCTATTCACCCAACTTTATAGATAGATGAATTCATCCATCCATCTACCTATCCATCTATCTGTCCATCCATCCACTTGGTAAATGTTTATTGAGTGCCTGTGGTGCGTCATGCCTTGTGAAATGATAAACATGGAAGACAGTGTTTAAAGTCTCAGAAGTTACCTCAAAGGCATTAGTCAGTGGTGTGCTTTATATATTTTCTGTGTATTTATGCAAATCTTCATAAATAGTTGCTAAAATAGAAGCTGGGCATAGTGCCACATACCTATAATTTTAGCACTTTGGAGGCTGAGGCAGGACAATCACTAGACCAAGGCTTGCCTGAATTACACAATATTCTGTGTTAGGGGAAAAGAAGAAGAAAAAGAAGGAGAAGAAGAGAGCTGGATTTTAGAAGCAAAAACAATTAGAAGCCTGTACAAAGTGACATAAAGAGTTAGTAATTGAGTGATTTGGGTTTTTTTTTTTTTTTTTTTTTTTTTTTTTTAAAAAAAAAGTTATCAGCAGCAGGATAGAGTGATTCCAGAAGTCCATTTGTTGGAAGTTAGAGATGGGGAATTGGAGATCTTCAACGATCCCTTCAATGGTTTACTGCTTCTCCCTTGGTGATGCCTTACAGCCCTTCACTACTACCTCTTCCTCTACCCTAGTGCCTAGCACACAGACTTGCCTGGAGAGTTAAAAAAAAGCTTTGCATTGTTGGAAGCCCATGCAGCTGTATGTGGATCAAGGTCCACAGTCTCATTTTTTTTTTAATTTATAAAACAAGGTATTTTTAAAAAAATTTATTTGTAAAATAAAGTCTTTTTTTCCATGTGTCCTCTTGCTCCCCCTCCCTTTCCTTCTCCCAATCCCTCCCAGTCGGCCTTCAGCCTCCTCCCTTCCCATCCCCCATCCCCTCCCCCAAAAGAGCAAGAAGTCCTAAAATTAGTCAGCTCAGCAT